>JANLIY010000032.1:0-286572 GCA_029490685.1 Schizonepeta tenuifolia
CGTTATTAATACACATTTCCCACATTGCAGAGTTAGTTATGAATTACATCAGCTACAAAATCGCAACAGGCATGTTACTAAAATATAAATTAAAACAGAATATTCAATACGAATGCTCATTTCAACATAACAGATTCAATTCGAAATTTTCAAATTGCCACAAACATGTTATGAAATTCTAATTTCATAACTTCAAATACACTTATCAAAATGCAGAGTTAGTTATGAATTACAACATTCGTAACATTATATACGAAATTCGTAATAAATATTACGAATTATGAAATTCGTAACATGATACTACAAATTTCCATTTCGACATTTTCGAATTGCACAAACATGTTACGAAATTCTAATTTTGTAACTTCAAATACACTTATCAAAATGCACGGTTAGATCCGAATACAACATTCGTAACACTATATACGAAATTTGTAACAAATGTTACGAATTACGAAATTCGTAACATGTATACTACAAAATTTTCATTTCGAAACATTCAAATTGCCACAAACATGTTACGAAATTATAATTTTGTAACTTCAGATTAACTTATCAAAATGCACAGTAAGTTACGAATTACAAAATTCGTAACACAGCTACGAAATTTGTAACATGTATATTGCCGAAATTCCAACAAACATGTTACGAAATTACTTCCGTCCCCGCATTTAAAGCCCTGTTTGTCCTCCAAAAACTATCTCATATTTGAAGCCGTACTCTGCTTTTTGGACATTTACCCTTTAACTTTATTTAAAAACTACTACCCCTTGCCACCACTTACCCTGTTGGGAAATTTATTAGTATGAGTTTTGATGAATTCCAAAACCGACTGACCCAACCGAGTAGATGTTGCCAAAACCTAATGTTAGAAATTAGGCTCGCTGTTTGAGCAAAGTTAAGATTTATCTTTACAGGTCTTCAGCTGAAGATGGCAACAAGGCATCACCCAAACAGAACATCAGTTGTCATGAAATACAACTGAGAGCTCATTGTTCAGATGCAAAGAGGGGAAAGTCTTCAGAACATCAGTTGTGAAGGAAACCAACTGAGGGTTCATCAGATGAGAAACAGTAGAGAGGAAGAGAACATCAGATGAAAAGGAAGTTATCTGAAGGTTCAAACCCAACTGACTAAATACAAGAAGACAACTGAGTGTTCAGTTTCAGAACCTCAGGTGTAGAACTCAACCAAGAAGATCAACAGCTTGAAGTTCAAGGTCAGCTGAGAGTTCAACAGTTCAGAACATCAGCTGAAGACCACTCAGATGAAGATCAAGATTTTCAACCGACTAACCGAGGTTGACTGTCAGAAGATTTGAATTTAAAAAAGGAAGTCATATGAGGGTTTGACCGTTCAGTCATTACCCCATTTGGCCCAACACAAGGCTGTCTCAGATGGAAAGTAGAAGAGCACAGATGCCATATCGGGAAAGTCTGCAGAGATGAGAGACAAGCCATCGCTTTCAACGATCAGAGATCAACAGCTCCTCCAACGGCTAGTTGATACTCTCCGCCTATAAATAGAAGCATTCTCTCATTCGAGAGGTTTACCAGTGATAAGAGACAGAGAAGTGCAATCACAAGAGAAACAAGCGCAAGAAAAAATCTGCAAAAATCACATTCTAAGAGCATCAGCAGCTGAGAGTTCAAAAGTGATAGAACATTAGTAGCTGAGGGTTCATAGAGTTATAATCTGTCTTAGATCTTAGTTTGAGTGTTTATTCGTTCAAGCCATAGATCCAGCTCTCATTCGTGATCGAGCTGTAGTTGGAAAATCCACCCACATACACACCTTAAAAAGTGTTTGTTAGGATCATACTCTTCCTGTAATTGAGTAGTTAGGTTGTCAAGTACCCGTAAACTTGACATAGGTTGTTAAGTACCCGTAAACTTAACTGTAAAGGTTGATAAGTACCCGTAAACTTATTACAACGGTTGCACAGCCCGGGCAAGCTGTGTGGAACTGTCCAGAAGAACTTGGACTGAGGTGTGAGGATTCACATCTCCCCGTGGACGTAGGAGTTATCTCCGAACCACGTTAAATCTTGTGTGTCTGTGTTTTATTCAGTTACTTTTTATTTTTTCAACTGACCAAACTAACCGGCATACAAACTGTATATCTGCACATTCTCAACTGTTTTGGTTTTTGACCAACCAAGCATAAAAGCATGAGTTGCTTTACGAGTTTTAATTTCCACCTCATTCCGCACCGCACAACTCATCCAGATGAGGTTGTTTACTCAGCTGTGAGATTTCCAACTGAGTCCTTTTACTCAGTTAAAGTATTTTTTCAAGGATTAGATTTTAAAATCCTAACTGGTGTATTCCCCCTCCCCATACACCAGTAACTCGTTTCGGGACCATCAAGTGGTATCAGAGCAGTGGTTCAAAAGACTGCTGACTCTGTTTCACAAGGTGTGAATTCGAGAAATTTTCTTCAGTGGTCAACTGAACAGATCTTTTCACACTAGTGCATATTTGTTTGCATATTTGTTATGTTTGTTGTGTGCAGATGGACGTCAAGGACAAGATCGTCGTCATGTTCTCAGTAGTCAATTATACATCATGGAGAACACGGATGAAGAAGATCCTACTTTCAAAGCATCATAGGATGCAACAAGTTCTCTCTTCCGGACCGATCGTCATCAAAGAAAGAATAGCTCGCACTCCCACAAATCCTAACGATGGAGATACAGTGGTGGAGTATGTGGAGAAACAGCCAGAAGACTACACTCCAGAGGAGGCCAAGGTGAGCCAGTTGGATATCTGGGCTCAGAGCACAATAATGTCCACAGTTGGACAAGATTATCTGCCTTGGATAGAGGAGTGTGAGACTGCAAAAGAGATGTGGGACATCCTGGCATCGCTGAGTGAAGGAAGCGACGAGACGAAGGAAAACAAGTTTTCACATGCATGTCAAGATTTCGACAACTTCAGTCTGCGACCTGATGAGACCATCGATCAGCTAGAGCTCCGGTTTATGGACATCATCAGAAGAATCCAGTCCATCCGAAGAGGAAAATACACACTAAGAGAAATCAATCTCAAAGTGTTGCAAGCTCTACCGGCTGAGTGGGATACTTTCACATTCCACGAGAGCCGAGCTGACCTTGGTGAGATGAGAACTGAAAGATTGTTCTCAATCTTAAAAGGAAATGAGTATAAGGTCAACAGGAGGAGATCGCAGTCCTCAGGTCAGACAAGTAGAATTGAGGATGTTGGCTCAGCCTCAAAGTCAGTTGCTCTCTGAGCTGACTACTTGAAATCGAGATCATCGAGGCCAACCAGATCGGCTGACACGACTGCAAAGGAGCAAAGCAGAGAGGAACTGCAACAGAACATTGCAGCCTTGTCAAAGAAGCTAGCCAACATGGACACTCGGTTCGAGAAATACAAACGATTCTACAAATCAAACCGAACTCGAGACAGCTCGAAGCCAGTCACTAATGGTTGCTTCGAATGCGGCAAGGAAGGACACTTCAAAGCTGACTGTCCAGACCTCTCAAAGAAAGAAAGAGAAGCATTAAGGGCCAAGCAATCTGCAAAGAACAAGGCCATGATAGCAGAAGAAGCAGCTAACGATATGGATATCTTCACTGATACGGAAGATGAAGATGAGCTAGCTTCTAACAACAACGCCATCAGTCAGGATCAATGCCTCATGGCACTTGGAACAGACCAAGATGATATTGAGGTACAATCTAATCCTGCTCAGTTAAATTCTTCCAATACTTCTAACATGCAAGAATCTCTGGACGATGAGTTGGAACCCTCCTGGAGTGATTTTCAAGAACTCAGTGAGGAACTGCTTCAGCAATCGGTTGAGTTTAAGAGTCTTCAAGCTCAGTTCACCAAACTTGAAGATTCCTTAACCGAGAAGGACGATCTGATAAAGAGCTAAACCGAGGAGATTGAAAATCTCAAGAGTCAGATGAATGAAGCTAAGGCTCCAACTGATGAGGAGTTGACAAAGCAGATCAAGGAACAGCAAGGTTAGTTGAAAAATCAAGAGGATCAGATCGAACAGCTGATAAAGAAGTCAGATGGACAAACCGAGCAGATAACTATCCTCGTCAAGGAGTTGCAAACTGAGAAGGACAATCTAATCAAGCTGTATCAGTCATCCAAGATCATAGAGAATCTTATCAGTTATAGTAGACAGATGGATGACGTGTCAGGACTTGGTTATGATGTTGTCAAGGATACTGGAATTCCACCAGCAACCTTCATCAAAGCTGTAGAAGTCACAGCTGTCGAGTAAAACACAACAGAGTCTTCAGAAGCTAATCCAACCTCCACCTCTCAGCAAGTTCAACCGACCAATACTATCACACCTGAGAAGGGAAAAGGAACAGTAGATGAAGGACAGAATATTCCATCGGCTGGAAAATCAACCGATGGGGAATGTTCCAAAAGTCAGAAGAGGAATCAGAGGCGTCGAAGGCATAATCGCAACCGAACTCAGAATCAGAACCGACCTCTGCATCAACCTCACAGTCAACATTAGAAAGAATGGAACCGACCGCAGAACCAACAAGGGTTCAATCATATGAATCAACAGCGGTTCCAACATCAGTTCGACCAAAGATTCCAACGAAGTCAACCAATGAGGAACAAGTCAAACAACTGGAGATATTCATGCCATAATATGAATCATCAACAGGGCATGAACAGCTACAGACAACCCTCAAGGAGTTGGAATCAAAATCAGCCACAAAGATTCCAACATGGCGTCCGATCATTCAGACAAATCACACAGGATAAAAATCGCCATCAAAACAGGGGGAAAGCCTCACTTCCTAAAGTTCAACATGGGAGAAATCCAACTCCTCCCAAGAAACAGAACATCACTACTAACAACAAGCCTAAGGATAACCGAGGTGTTGTTATAGTTGATGATGAAGGAAAGTAATCTGGAATGATAAATCCATCCGAGTTTACAGGGAAAAGCGACGTACAGTTCCAGGGGGAACTGGTTCTAACCCTCCAGGACCCAACTGAAAGTGGGGACCTAAGCGAGTTTCTCTTTGCAGGTACAGGAGAAGCAGCTGAGGAAGAAGAAGGTGTCTGAGACAAAATGGGTAATGGACAATGGATGCTCGAAACACATGACGAATCTAAAGGATTTGCTTGGAAGTCTCGTGGAGAAAGAAGGTCCATCAGTTACTTTTGGTGATAACTCAAAAGGTTACACCAGAGGTTACGGTACCCTTGAAACCAATCATGTTTCAATTTCTAATGTCTCTTATGTTGATGGATTGAAGCATAACTTGCTCTCCATCAGCCAATTCTGTGATAATGGTTTCTCTGTCAAGTTTGATGCACAGGGTTGCAGGGTTAAAGATGTCGGATCAAAGCAGGTGATATTGTTGGGAAATCGATCACCAACAGGGAATGTCTATTACGCTGACTGGAACAGCAGCCTCCCTGACACCTGCCTGTTATCAAAGAGCAGTTCTGATGTGAGTTGGCTATGGCACAAAAGGCTCAACCATCTGAACTTCAAGACGATGAACCGACTCGCCAGACAAGAACATGCAAGAGGCATACCAAACAGAGTGTTTTCAACAACACACATCTGCAGTGCATGTCAGCTGGGAAAGCTCGCTAGATCCTCCTTCCGGTTGAAGTCAACTCCCTCAACCGACCGAGTGTTACAGCTGATCCATATGGATCTCTTCGGACCAGTTACACCAAAGAGCATAAATGGCAACGAATATACATTGGTTGTAACTGATGATTACTCGAGGTACACGTGGACCATTTTCATGCGTCACAAGAGTGAAACCCGAGATGAGCTGCCCAAGCTAATGGATCGGATATCGAACCAACAAGAGATGAAGATCATTTCTATCCGATCAGATCGTGGAACTGAGTTTCTAAATGAAACCATCATCGAGTATTGCGAGAAAAATGGAATTACCCATCAGACATCAGCCGCGCGTACTCCGCAACAAAATGGAGTAGCTGAGCGAAGGAACAAAACGCTGAAGGATGCAGCCACATCCATGTGAGCCAGCTCAGCTCTACCAAAGAGATTTTGGGCCGATGCAATCAACACAGCATGCTACACTCAGAACTGGTCTCTTCTAACCAAGCGGTTAGGAAAGACACCATATGAGCTATGGAGACGCAGGAAGCCAGATATTTCTTATTTTCGCATTTTTGGTTCTAAGTGTTATATTCACAACAATGGGAAGACTCAGTTGAAAACTTTTGATGTTAAAGCTTCGAAGGGCATATTCCTTGGATATGCTGCTCGAATCAAGGCATACAGAGTTTTCAACAATAGCTCTCGTGTTGTGGAAATAACACCTCATGTTAGTTTTGATGAATCTACCTTTGAGTGCAGGGAACAGGTTAAAGGATAACAAACAGATCCAGCTGTTCCACTAATTCTCACCAGATCGCAAGCTCTAAGGGAAAAGAACCTAGCTGAACCACTGGTTTGGGCAACTGAGGATGAGGATCCATACTCCTCTGAAGATGAATGCGAAGACCCCAGCTCATCCCAAGGGGGAACTTCAGCTGATGCTCCTCCAACTGCATCAGCATCCGAAGCCCAACCGAGTCCAGTTCAAACTAATGTCAATGTTGAGGATCCAGACTCAACAGCTGATCAATCACCAGCTCTAAAGACTCCAACTCAGATTTCAGAACAGCCACAGTTGGAAGAAGAAGGAAGACGCAACCAAAGATGGTATGAAGTCCACTTCCACTGACAACATCATCGGCGATCCAACCGAGGGTGTGCGTACAAGGAGCTGAGTTGCAAATCCAGAATCAACTGAAGAAAACTCCAACACTTATGCCCAATATGCTGAGGAGTTGGCAGTTCTAGAGGAGTTCAAGCAAGCTGGAGATGTTGCCATGATTTCTTGCTTTGTGCCATGATTTCCATGTGATGAATGAAATTGATGCTGCATCTTCCATATTTACTTGATGATGATGCATCTCCCTGTGATGACAATGCTCTGAGGGAGACTTCGTGCATATTTACTTGATGATGCATTCTGTGATGCCTTAATTATGTCACCACTAGCTATTCCTAGTTTTGGAGGTTGAGTTAGGCAGGTTGTGGCTAAATAAAACTAAATGATGTATTCTGTGATGCCTTCATGCATGCTACTGTGACTGAATTTTGTGATTTGTTTATGTAATTGCCTTGATGATGCCACCACTAGATCATGCTAGTTTTGGAGGTTGAGTTAGGCAGTTGAGATTGAAGTCAATGATGCAAATTTAAAAGCTGAGACAACTTAATCAAACAAATAAGTCTAAAATCAATCCCAAAATAGCAAACATAAAGTCTGTGATGCATTCCTAGTACAGCTGAGACTAGTTAGGCAAAAAAACAGTTTATATTCCAAACATAAACAAAACACGAGCCACACATTGCTGGATTCTCACTTGTTGCAGCCCCTCCACTAGATCATCCATATTGTAAGCATTTGTCCCTTCACCTCTATCATTGTTTAGGAATGCTAAGCATTCCTTCTGTCACAGCCCCAAATCCCGAGGGACGGCAAAGCCGGGGTGCGACTGGGATTGGATTAAAGAAGCGGGGAAGAAAGGGGATGAATGAATAAACATAACATTAATAGACAGAATAATTTCTATGAACAATACTTCATTAACAAAAGAAAGAGTTGATCTCGAAGGATCACTCGAACAAGAACTCAAAAGATTCTAAGTTATAAGTACAGAACTTAAACCAAAAGTGATATTCATATTTACATAAGTGAGTCTAGAGTTTGGCAGCAGAATTGTAAACTACATACTAAAGTCTTCCCTATCGACAACTCTTAACTCAACCGTCGCCGCTCTGTCTCTCAACCTGCACATTTAGAAAACATGTGCAGGGTTAAGTACAAAAGCACTTAGTAGGCATGTTGCCGAAAACATAATCATAAGTATAGATAATCAGGCATTTCATTTCTGTAGCACATCGGGGTTTTTCAACAAATTCCCATGTCTACTAAATATTTTCTTTCTCATTTTCATAACTTAGCTTGTACAAGCATTTTTCATAGATGTTACGTTCAATCTTGACCATTCATTATCACCGTGGCTGGGTACCACTCAACAGGATACCACATACACCACAGGCTACAGTGTACACTAAACTTTGGAAAGTCCCTTTTGACTAACTCAAAGCCGATCGTTTAGTTAACCCCTTTTAGCTAACTCATATGGTACAAGAGAACTCACATAAAACAAATAGTTCATGCCAATATTATCACTTTGAAAACACGATTATCAAAGCGATAAAGAAAGGTTTTCGAGCATTGCTCATTTTGTTTCATATATAAAAGCCCACCTCGATAGAATACAGAACTAAGACACGTGCTTCCGTCTTCTGATCTTCCATCCTATTCCTGGTGCTGACTTCCTCCTTCATCGTAAATAATCATACTTTAAAACTCGGTCGCAAACGATAAACGAATACGGAAAATCGAGTTAAGTTTTAGTCCTTTAGACTTTTTAGGCATTTGCACGCTAAACTAAACTCTTTTAATTAAACAGAAACGAGATACGAACACATCTCGTTTGACTCTCATTCGGTTCTGTACTTGACGCTTAGGTCAGTAGAAACAAAGTAGTCGATAACTTGAAACGACTTAAAAGATCGAAAGAGTTCAAGTTGAAAAGGTTTCAACTTAAGAAACTAGGTTTTGAACAATCCTGCACAGATCAGTAAGTTTGTATATAATAGGGGGTTTCGAAATAGGGGACGTGCTCTATACCAAAAGAAAGCCTCGGATGTCTAGTTTACTCTCCAATTTGCGAATCTTGATTCCAATAAACGAGCTAGGAGATATGGCAGTTTCCGTGGAAGGTCGCAAAACTGCCGAGTGAAACCCTAATGCTCGATAAAATCGACGCACGGTTTTCTAGGTTCGTTTTATGCTATCGTACTTAAATTTTCATGCAAAAACTGACTCAAGGAAGTCACCACGTATCATCATACGTGATGAACTCCTTTTCATTTCTCGATTATAAGCACGACGATTAAAACCTCGTCTTTTCAAACTAAACAAGTACTATACCAAAACAATTTCTAACTTCTCGTTTCTACTTCTCGTTCACAACTATAACTTATCATTTCATAACTCGGATGAACATGTCGTCAATTACAAACTTGATCACTTATCATTATCAATCATTAATATCTAATTAGAACCTTCATTCAACTTTTCTATCTTTACTTAGGTTCGATTCTTCGCCTCTTATGAAAAATCCAACGTTATTAGAATTCGTTCTAACTTTCCGATTATGATCATTTACTAACGAGATTAACTTATATTCACATCATAGACCTATATCATTATTAAATCTCGACTTATCGTCGATCGTTCGTCTCTTAACGAAAATCTTACGTTCTCCGTTTTCGTTCAAATTTTACAACAACGATTATCATCTAATGAGCATTACTAATACGCAAATTATATTATCAAAACATTAACGAGCTTCAACTTATCGACACGTCTTCGTCTCTTACGTTTTTTATTTTATTTTTAGAAAAATCCCAATTAAATATATAATCATCCTCATACATCGTATATCTCATTTCTATTAATCAATCGAGCATATCATAACATTTACTATACTAAATCATGCATTCTTCGTCTCTTAGGTTTCGAATTTTATTTTTAGATAAATCTAAATTAATTCATAGAGTCAATTAGCAACATGTAGAATACTAATCTATCGATCAAATATCAAAGAAATCGAACTACGATCAAACCCCCAAAAATTATAAAAATTTCGGTCATGACCTAAAAGCAAAGGGGAGTGATTTTCTTCATGATTCAATCCGTAGAACTCGATTCTAAACATCCTAGAACATGAATCGAACAAGGATCAACATCCTATTTCATCTCTTAGTTTTTGAAAAAAAATAAGAAATGATGGAGACAAGCTTTTGTTCGGATCCAAACGTAGGAGATGTTCATACCTTGCGTAATATGGACTCGGAAGTGAAAATGATCGGTAGATGGAAGACTTAAGAGCTTGAGAAGAGCTTGGAGTTGAAGCTTTAATGGAGGAAGAAGGCGAAAAATGAGATAGAGTATGTATATGTGTGTTGGCGGTAAGGTGGAGAAGAAGAGAGGGAGAGATGACTCACCAATATAAGCATAAAGTGAAGGAAAAATATCTAATAAAGTATAGTGAGTCGTTAGGGGCATGTTTGTTTGCGGAAATTCGATGGAAATATCTCGTTTCCGGCTCTTAAACGACGATTAAAAAGTCGAGAAATACTTTCTTAGATAGTTTCGAAATGGACGAAATCTAATTCGTCCGTTAGATTGGAAATAAATCACGTACTCAAAAAACCTAATTCGTTTTTCAAAATCCGAGAAAAAGTCGGGATTACACAGTCTAAAATTCGCCCGGAAAATCATAAAAACTAACTTTCTCCGGTGAACTCGTATCAAAGAAAAAGTGAATGTAAATTCTGACGGATTTTGATTCTGAGTTTTCGGACGAAAAATTTACCGTACGCGAAAACTCTAAATACAGTAGTCGTTCGTTCGGCTTCTGGAAATTATTTTCTGAAACGGATTTCACCGTAAATCTTATAATTTAATTTCATGATCTTAGGCGTGCAAAGCCATAATTATTATTAACTTTCATTTTTAAAGACAGTAGAAATTATCGGGGTATTACATCCTACTTCCCTTACGAAAAATTTCGTCCCGAAATTTGCATACCTTCTTCAAAAAGATAAGGATATCTCTCCTTCATCTTTTCCTCGAGTTCCCACGTGGCTTCTTCTTGCCCGTGGTGATTCCATAATACTTTTACTATTGGTATCGACTTGGTTCTTAATTCTTGAACTTTTCTATCCAAAATCGATATCGATTTTTCTTCATAACTTAGGTCAGATTCAAGAACGACGTCTTGTTGACTTATAACGTGCTTAGGGTCATAGACATACTTTCTTAATTGGGAAACGTGAAACACGTTATGGACACTTCCTAGACTTGGCGGTAAGGTCAATCTATAAGCAACAGGTCCTATCTTCTCAAGAATTTCGTAAGGTCCTATGAACCTTGGTCTAAGTTTACCCTTAACACCGAATCTAATGATTCCTTTCGATGGTGAAATCTTAAGGAAAACCTTATCACCAACTTCGAAACTAAGATTGGTTCGACGATCGTCGGCGTAAGACTTCTGTCGGCTCTGGGCTTCTTTCATTCTATCTCGAATCTGCCGAACGATCTCGATCATTTCATTGATCGTATCTGGTCCTCGGTTTTTCCTTTCATCCACTTCATCCCAATAAAGTGGTGACTTGCATTTTCTTCCATACAATGCCTCATAAGGCGCCATTCCTATCGTCGCCTGATAGCTGTTGTTATATGCGAATTCGACGAGTGCAAGATATCTTCCCAATTTGCGCTTCGATCCAATACCACTGTCCTTAGCATATCAACTAGAATCTGAATCGTCCTCTCGGATTGTTTGTCCGTCTGAGGGTGAAAAGTTGTACTGAAGTTAAGTTCAGTGCCCAACTCTTTCTGCATGGTGATCCAAAATCTTGAAGTGAACTTGGCATCTCTGTCTGATATTATGGACTTTAGTACTCCGTGCAGACGTACAATCTCACGGACGTATAACTGAGCTAACTTCTCTGACCCGTAGGTAGTCTTAATCGGTATAAAGTGAGCTGATTTCGTGAGTCTATCGATAATCACCCAAATAGCAGTGTTTCCTCTTCTTGACTTAGGCAAGCCTGTCACAAAATCCATAGCTATTCCTTCCTATTTCCATTCTGGAATATCTAATGGCTGCAACAATCCATACGGTCATCTATGTAAGGCTTTCACTTGTTGACACGCCAAACATCTTCTACAAACGAGGCAACGTCTCGTTTCAATCTATTCCACCAGAAATTATTTCTTAAGTCCTGATACATCTTCGTACTCCCTGGGTGTGCTGTATATGGCATATCATGAGCCTCACTCATGATATCATTCTTTAATTCTTCGTCACTGTCAGGAATACAAAGTCTGCCTTCAAATAATATCGCATTGTCTGGTGCTTCGGAATAAATGTCTGGTTTATCTGTTCTTCTCTTTAGGCGAAGCTTCTCCATCGACTCGTCCTTCCTCTGGGCACTTATAATTCTTTCTCGTAAATCAGGTGTAGCTACTAGTACCGCTAGTTGACTTGATCGTTGTTGGTGTATCGAGCACTTCTATTTCCATCTTTTCAAATTCTCGTACTAGAGTTTCTTCCTCGACAAACAGACATCCTAACTTGGTTGGAGCCTTGTGACTCAGCGCATCTGCTACTACATTTGCCTTTCTTGGATGGTAGTTAATTCGCAGTCATAATCTTTGACCAATTCGAGCCATCTCCTTTGTCTCATATTCAGTTCTTTCTGCTCGAAGAAGTACTTCAGACTCTTGTGATCTATGAAGATCTCGACCCTTACACTATAAAGATGGTGTCTCCAAATCTTTAATGCATGCACAACGGCTGCGAGTTCTAAATCGTGGGTTGGATACTCAACTTCGTGAGGTCGAAGTTGTCGTGAGGCATAAGCTATCACCTTTCCATCTTGCATTAGAACACAACCTAACCGGTTCTTTGAAGCATCTGTATACACCACATATTCCTTGTTTGCGTCTGGAAGAGCTAATACTGGTGCTGTAGTTAACTTTTCTTTGAGCGTTTGGAAACTCTTTTCACACTCGTCCGTCCATTTAAACTTATTTTCTTTTCGAAGTAGCTGCGTCATAGGTCTAGAAATCGTGGAGAATCCTCGATGAATCTTCTATAGTAGCCCGCCAAATCTAAGAAACTTCTTATCTCATTTGGATTCGTTGGTAACTTCCAGTTGCGCACTGCCTCTACCTTAGCAGGATCTACCTTGATTCCTTCCGCTGAAACTATGTGTCCGAGAAACATTATTTCCTTCAACCAAAATTCGCACTTACTGAACTTGGCATAAAGTTTCTCAGCTCTAAGTGTTTCCAACACTATCCGCAGATGTTCTTCGTGTTCTTTCTCATTCTTTGAGTAAATGAGAATATCGTCGATAAATACTAAGACGAATTTGTCTAAGTATGGGTGGAAAACTCTATTCATGAGGTCCATGAATATTGCAGGGGCGTTGGTCAAACCAAATGGCATAACCAAGAATTCGTAGTGGCCATATTTGGTTCGAAAAGCAGTCTTAGGTACGTTCTCGGGTTTAATCTTCAGCTGATGATACCCTGATCTTAAATCTATCTTTCAAAACACTCCTGCACCCTTGAGCTGATCGAAAAGATCCTCTCCCTGGCAAAGGATATTTGTTCTTGAGGGTGATCTTGTTCAGCTCTCGATAATCTGTACACATCCTCATTGAACCATCATTCTTTCTGACAAACAACACTGGTGCTCCCCAAGGTGAGACACTCGGCCTAATGAAACCAAGGTATAATAACTCTTGCAATTGAATTTTGAGTTCTTCTAACTCCTTCGGTGCCATCCTATATGGGGCTTTAGATTTGGGAGCTGCTCCTGGCTCTAAGTCGATCATGAAATCCACGTGACGATCTGGTGGCAATCCCGGCAACACTTCTGGGAACACGTCCTCATATTCATTTAAACCTTTACGTCCTGAACAGTCTTTTTAGCTTCTGGTTCTTCGACTAGATACACAAGATAAGCTGTGGTACCTTTCTTTTTCATCAACTTCGTGGCTCGTAGGGCTGAAATTATTGGTACTCCTCTACCCATTGAAATCCCATGGAATTCTGTCGGCTCTCTACCCGGGGGTTGAAAAGAGATTCTCGTTGCAGAGAATTGTGGCATAATTCTCTGACAACCAGTCCATCCCTAGGATTATGTCTACGTCCCACATTATCATAACGTTCAAATTGTTCGCTATAACCTTAAGAGTTCCGATTTCTAGTTCTAGGTTAGAGCAGACATGTGTGGAAGTATTAATCTCTCCTGAAGGTGTAGCTACTCTCATAGGATGTGCAGTTCTTACAGGTCTGATGTCTAAGTTATCTGCACAAGAACCAGCAATAAAAGAATGCGATGCGCCAGTATCAAACAATATCTTAATAGGAATGTTGTGAAGTTTTCCCATACCTGCAAGGTTTCCTTTTCCCTTTCCGTTATCCTGCCCAGTCTGCCTATTCGCGCATGCCCTTGCATTCTGCTGTTGTTGCGCGTGCTGCTGAAACTTATGCTGATTCATTTGTTGCTGTGGCTGAGCTTGTATGGCCCTCAGAGGTACTGCTTGCAGTGGTTTAGGGCAATCCTTCTTCATATGTCCCTTCTGTCCGCAGTTAAAATAGTTGGTGGTGCCTACTTGACAGACACCGGGATGTGTTTTGTTGCACTTGGGGCAAACAGGAATAGTAACCCTCCCTGGGTTATTTCCTCACTGATTGAAATTCCTTTGCTGCCCTTGCGGCTGGTTTTGCTAGTTATTGCCTCTCCATGGTCCAGTTTGTCCATTTCCCTATAAATACAACCCTGACTGGTTGATTCCTTGCCACGGCCTTTTGTTGTTGTTTTGACTAGGCTGCTGATAGCCTTGCTGATTACCACTTCTGATTACCACTTCGCTAATTTCCTTGGTTGTTGAAATTCTGATTATAGCCCTTGCTATTGCCCCCTTCCCACTTTCTCTTTCCTTGAAAATTGCTATTATTATTGTTATAATAGTTTCGGTTTTGGTTTTAGGTTGGAGCTGGTGTGGTTGTTACAGTTTTCTTCTCATCAGGCACAACGGCCTCCATTTCCAGGGCTCTCCCTAGAACATCCGTATAGCTCAGTCCCCCATGATTGGCTAAAGCAATCCCCAATTCGTGTCTTAGTCCCCCTCAGAACTTCTTAGAAATCTTTTCTTCGGTATCGACCTGAGTAGGCGCATGCCTTGATAGCTCACAAAACTTAGCATCGTACTCTGTTACAGTCATCTTACCCTGTTTCAAATTGTAGAACTCAGCCTCCTTCTGAGCTCTATACGTCTTCGGCACGTACTTGTCGTACAGTGCTTCCTTAAATTCGTCCCACGTAAGTCGAGCCAGATGCTCCGCAGGTATCACCTTCTGTCTTGCCTCCCACCAGTAATTCGCTGGTCCAGAAAGCTGGAATGCTATGCATAATAGTCGCTCCTCATCAGTACATCTGAGGGTTTGAAGATTCTTTCAATAGATCGCACCCAGAGCTCAGCATCGGCTGGGCTGCCAGTTCCATTAAATACAGGGGGGTTTCGGTTGAGGAAAAAATTCTCAATATCCCTACGGGGTGGTGGTGGAGGTGGTGGTGACGGTGATGGTGGAGGGGTATCATGGTGTTCTTGTTCTTGCTCCCTTTCATTCTCCGGTTGACATCTTCCACGTCCTCGGGGCCTACCAGGTCCCCTTCTGTTGTTAACATTTCTCGGCGGCATTTTTCTTTAACTATAGGGAACATAAATTCTCATTAGCCCTTTCTTTTAAACATTCTTTTACTTACTCACCCTCTTTCCAACTTAATCAAGTTCACGGAAAAGAAAAATCGAACATAACTTCGATACTAGCTCTTTAATCTTTTAACTTTTCAAGTTAACTAAACTCTTGTTACACAAGTTCATTTGACATTCTGGTTTACTACATGATTTATAAGAAACTTTCTTGTGATCAAAACCCTCTCACGGGTCATGTATATATATATACATCAAAAAGAATATTGATTCTGCCTCCGACGAGGACTTATACAAAAAAGTTAGACTACTACTAGTCTAAACTAGGCTGACTGCCTAACTGTACAGGATGCACTAACAAGCTGCATTACTGTACCTACTGGAAGTACTAGAATGGAAACGATTCATAAATTTTCGTATCCGCTAGAGTACTACAAAAACTAGTTACTGATCCGACTATGTACAGGACAAAAGAAACTACTACTACTACTAATACGCGTCTACGACGCTCTGCTCAACAAACTGCAGTCTAGTCCGTACTGCCCTCTACGGCCTGTAAACCCTCAGAGTCCTCCTCCAGGTCCTCTTCCGGATCCTCGTCCGGGTCCTCCTCCGGATCCTCATCCGGGTCCTCCTCCAGATCCTCGTCCGGATCCTCCTCTTGTGACTCTGAACCAAAGACGAGCTGGAGTGTCTCGTCCTCCCTCAGAGTAGAGCCGTCAGAAAGCGTAAGTAGGGGTGGTGATGGTGCCTCCGAAACTGTCTCCTCTGAGTCTGAAACGAGATAATCATCACTGGTCTCTACTGCACGCTTCTTCAGGGGAAGAAGGTGCTCTGGAACGGAACCGGACTCATACTCCTCCCTAGAACGGACTCTGGATGGTCCTGCCTCTAACTGTCCTGAAATTCATCATCCAACCATCAATTTCACAAGTTCAGGGGAAGAAGGTGCTAAGAAGGTGCTTTTTCTCAAGGATTCTTCACAAGTTCATCATCCAACCATCAATTTCATTTCACCTTTCATTAAAATTCAAGGTAATCTTCTTCTCCATCTATCTATCCAATTGGATTCTTGATCCTTTAATTTTTCTATGTTGACCGAAAATTGTAGATGAATTAGGATAATGTTTTGAGCTTTAATTAATGTAATTAAATGGATAGAAACTAATCTCTATGGTTTAATTGATGGAAAAACCAAGAACCCTAATTACTAGGTGTGACCGAATTTTAGGGGAAATTAGTAGGATGTTTTAATCCTCAAATCGATTGGATAATTAATCTAAGATAGAGTTTAATTAGTGTTTTATGCAAGAATAAATGAAATCCCCTAACAAATTGAAGTAGGATCGAAATTAGGACCTAAGGTTTGAAATTGGATCTTGATTTAATAATATAGAAGTGTTGGTTGTTGGTTAATTCAAGTTGTAGAAGGATTAAAAGTGATATAATGGATTGAATTGAGGAAGAAAATCACTTCCCCAAATTTTTAGTTGAAACCGATTTTAGGGAGGAAACTAGGGGTTCGATGTAGCTTAATTCTATTAAGGAAATGATAATGGATTAATGTTCTAGTTGTTGTTAGATGATTATATGAATTAATAGGAATTATTCTAAAAATATTATGTAAAATATAAGAGACGAAGAATTGGAAATAAACCGAGTTTGGTTAATGAGTTAAGGATATGGATCACATACTAATGAGTCTAGATAGATGTTAAATAATGTGGTAGAATTTAATCGGATTCTAATAACGTTGAAATTTTGGTAAGAAACGAAACAACGAGCCGAAGTATCGATAGAAAAGTCGAACCAAGAAAATAATTGGATATTAATGAATCTTATCGTTAAGTGACCAAGTTCGTAGTTGACGACGTATTAATTCGAGTTATGAAATGATAGGTTATAATTGAAACCGAGAAATTAGGATTTGAATTAGGAACTTGATTTGGTTTAGTAATTGGTTAGATTGAACGACGAGGTTTTGATCGTCGTATTTATTGTTACCCCGAGTTTTCATAAGCCTTAAGTATGCTTAAAATGAGTTTAGATGCCTAATTAATGAATTGTGAGTGATGAGATGCTTTAAGAAAAGATATTTTCTTGAAAATGACCAAAATGCCCTTGTGTGCTTTGACGTGAGTTTTTCTCGTTTCGATTACTCGATCGAGTATTTCATGCATTGATTGAGTTTATTTATATGAGTTTGAGCATGAGTATGATTTTCAGTGAAATCCAAGAACTTTTAATTTTCAGTGAATAGTGACGTTAACCGAGAAAATACTATTCACCGACGAACTCGGAATTAGACCTAATTAGTGTCTTTTGAATCTAAAATTTATTTTAAGATCATTGAGATAATTTAGAAGCTCATCCGAGATCACATTAGAAAACTCTAAGAGTTTAGCCCTTAACGGATTAATTAGCCGAATGATTTTTAGGTTTTTCTTCGTTACTTGGAATTTTAACCTAAAAATTAGATATTCGGATTCCTTGATTTATTTCGTGAGATATGAGATAGGGTTGAGGTGATTCTGATGTCGGAAACGAGATGAGGAGAGTTTGAAGTCGTTTTAGTAGAAATGAAATAATACGGATATATACTACCGGAAAACTTTTTCATCCGAGTAAAATTTTATCTGTAAAAAGTAATAAAACAAAAATCTCTCTCCCTCTCTCTTAACCCATGTGTCTCTCTCCCTAAATCTCTTCCTAGCCTAGGTACCTATTTTCAAAACCTAGGGAATATTAATCATGAAATTTATTTCACTTGATTGATTGATTTCAAAGCTTGCTTGAGAAACTAAAATACCTTTATTCATGCATCTATCATTTCACCATCCCATCATCTTATTACACTCATTTCCATCATGACTCATCACAAAAGAGAAGAAAGAAAATCATTTCTCTCTCTATTTCCTCTCAAAACCGTGAGTTACCAAGAGAAAGAAAAAAAAAATATTCTCTCTATCCTCTCTTCTCTCTCAACCGAGAAACACACATATACACACACTTGATGATTTTCCATTGAAGCTCAAGATCCAAGCCTTCAAGCTTCCAAGTTCCAAGAGTTCAAGAGATCATTATCCTCTTTAATCTTCCAATCTTAATTTAAGAGGTAAAATCCTTCAAGTTTGAGTTTGAATCCATGCAACAAAATCACCTCTATTTTCTTTGATTTTCGGCACTTATGCCATAATTAAGGTGATTAATTTTGTTTCATTCTTTCTTGAGGATTCAAGATGGATTTTATCATGAAAATCAAAGCTAGAGATTGAGCCACCCAAGCCTTCCATTTTCGGTTTCATCATCATCAAGAGGAGAGTTGGATTTAATTTTTTTCAAAGTAGGTTTAAATCCATTTGATTAATTGTATATTTTGTAATCTATAATCCCTAAAGGAAGATGCATGCATGGTTTAAATTTATGCATAGGCAAACTAGGATCGATGTGAGATTCGAGTGAGGAAATCAAGCCTAGGAATTAATCTAAGGATTAAATGAGATAAGAAAATTAAAACCCCTAAAATCTATGGAAGCCGAAAATTAGGGCAAGAAGAAAAGAAATTCGATTTCTTGTTTTATGGATGATTTGATGCTTTATTTGTGTTTATATGCATGATTTGAGTGATTATATATGCATGAAATATTAAGAAAATACATGCCCTAAAATGATGATGAATGTCGTGAGTTTGAGTAAGATGGAGGAGTATTTATTTTGATGATTTAGTTGATGATATGATGATGTTATAATCATGTTAAGATTTTGAGTATATGATGATTTTAATCTTTTATGATGATATTGTGAAGAAATCAATGATATACATGTTTTTGATGAAAATAATATTTATGATGATTAGATGAATTTTGATGATATGAGTATATTGATGTGTTTGTTAAGTGAGTATGTTTAAGGTAAAAGAAATGAAATTTTTATTGATAAAAATCGAAAATTAGAGTTAGAATACCTAGTGTGTATTCTAGGTGTTCTTGGTGTTTATTTTGAAGATTTGAATATTACTAAAATTAATTCAAAAAGAAATTAATTATTAAAATAATATTATATTCAAGATATTTTGAGGAATAAAATTTAATAGAAAATAAAAAGAAAATCATTAAAGTTAGATGATGAGTCATTAAGTGAGGAAAATAAAAAAAAAATTCTTTATTTAATAATTAGAGTTTAAGATAAAGAATTAATTCTTAATTAATTCTTGAGATTAAGAGAAGTTATAAATCGAAAAATAATTCAAGTCATATAAATAAAGATGTGAGACGAGTATAAAATATGTTTCGAGTTAGTCGAAGTAATGACGTTCATTTGAACGTAAAAGAAAGAAAAATGATAATAAAATATTTATAGAGAAAATAATTGAGGAGTCGAGTATAATAAATTAAGTGAGAAATTTAATCGAGTAATGAGTGTTAATGTCGTAAAATTAGACGAGAAGTTTTAAAATAAATAATGGATTTAGAAGTTAAAAAGAAGCAAGTTCTTAATAAACTAAGAAATGATAGAATAAGAGGATAAAGAGTCGAGTCGAGTCGATTTTTGATAATCAATTAATGAATAAAAATTTGAAGAGTTAAGTTAGAAGAATTGAGTCGAGTAAAGGAAGTTAATGAGTTTAGAGTTGAGCAAGGATTGCTTAATAAAGTATTAAATTGAGAAAAATAATTTAATGTTTAATCATTAAATTAAATGAGAAATAGTGAGACGAGAAGAAATTAAATAAAAGTGATGTTGATTGAGATTCGAATTATTAAGGAAGTGTTTGAATGCTCGTTTGTTTTAATTAATCGAGTATTGATTGATTGATGATGCGTTAGTAAATAATTCAGTTTGTTTTTCAAACCGTTTTTATTAAAAATGAGTCGAGGAAGTTATCGAGTTTTGATTGTCGAGTTAAAAATCAAGTTTTAATTGAAATTAGAGTTGAGATTAAATTAATTAAGAATTTAATCGAGAATAATAAAATAATAGTACGTATACGTGTACGCATACGTAGTTGAACCATGACGACGTATTTTGAAATAATATCGTATATTGAATCGAGAAATATTAAATGAGTATTGAGTTTTTAATTGAAAATAATTCTTATTATTTGAATTGATGAAGAAAGACGAGAATTTATTTTACGAGATTGAAGTTAACGTTTTTCAAAAACGAGAATCGAGTAATGTCGAGTAATTGGTTAATGTGACTTGAAGTTTGAATCGAATTTGTGATAGCATGTTTGACTTAATTCCATGTTGAGCTATAAAATGTTAATTAAATTCATATACTTAAGTGAAATGTTTACTTCTCGATTGTGATGATATGATATGTTTAAATTGTTGAGAATGCGTGCATGAAGCATGAATGATGTGATATAATTAATGTGATGTGAATGGTGCAATGTGACGATAGTTGAATTAAGAAATCGAGTAAAAGTCCGAGTAATGAAGTGAGATGAATAATATGTTATTAATTATTGAGAAATACCTTATCGATTATAGATTGATGATTTAGAAGGAGAAGTACGAGACGAAGTAATTAGTAACCGAGTAGAGTCGAGAATCGAGAACGAGGAAGTCGAAAAAGTGATCGACTTAGAAAAGATAAACTAAGAATAAAGAGAGACGAGTTATGTAGAAGTCCCCTCCAGCCGAGACACGCATTTACTTTATGTCTTTGCGCATCGAGTCCTAATTCTTTTATCGATGTCAAAATATGAAGGATCGAGCGAGACGGACAAGTAGCGAGGACAGTCAAGAGTAAGCCGCCTAGCTAGTCTTCGGATGTCAGGTGGGCTTTTCTAAAACCAAAACTGTCGATGAATGCTATTATAATAATTGAGTATTATTATGTGAGTTTTTAAAAGTTCAATTGACTTGCCGTTTTTACTGAAGTTTTTGGTATGTGTTATCATCTGCTTATTAAGATATTATGGTCCTGTGAAAGGCAGGAAAGCCCACGTGTGGTATATGAATTGTTTGATGGTGACTGTGAGCCTTGCTTCGGTTGGGCCGGTCACAGTGTTCGAGAAGGAGGCCTACTTCTCGACACAGATGGATGGATGATGTGGTAGATGATGCATACTGTTTGATATATTTATATATGATTATTTGACTGGCCAGTCTATTCGAAAGTAAAATGATTTTTGCATTCACAAGTAAAACTGTTTTCAATGCATAAATACTTGTGATGCTTCGGCAAGGCAAGTTCAATTGATGTAGCTCTAAGAGCAAGTTTCAAATGTTTTCGGCATATGTTCACTGAGTACGAAGTACCCAGCCCTGCCTGTATTTCTAAACGTGCAGGTTAGCAGGATGTGGATGGCGTGGACAGCTTGGTGGTGTGTTGTTTTGAGTCGAAAGTTGGATTGGCAATTGCATGTCTTCATACATGAAATTGTTTGGGATTGAGTCGAGTCTCCGCTGCTATCTTTTGATATTGATATACTTTGAAACAAAATGTTAATATCCTGTTGGTAATGAGCGATGTGCTCAATACTTTTAAAAAGTTTTTGTTGGTTCGTATTTTTGGAAACCCTAAATACTTATACCGATTCGGTTTGATATGTAAATTATTACATGCTTGTTTGATGTTTTGTTTGTGACTTGGAAGCATGTTCCTATTTTGTTATCGCTTTCAGTCAATGACTCCCTTATTTGCCCGAGCATGATCCCCTTATTTGAGTTGAGTTGATGGATGTTAGTTGTGTTAGTGTTTCACCGTCGCACCTCGGGAGTCGGGGTGTGATATTTATAGAAGGGAAAATAAAATGGAGTTCATCACGTATGGAAATACATGTTGACTGCCGTGTTGTATAATTTTCGTGGGAATTTAGGTACGAGAACATAAAACGAACCTAGGAAGTCACACGTCGATTTTTATCAAACCTTAGGGTTAACTTCGGCAGTTTTGCGACCCTTTCCGGAAACTGCCATATCTCTTAGCTCATTTATCGGATTTGAGATCCGTAAATTGGAGAGTAAACTAGACTTCCTTGTCTTTCATTCGGTATAGAGCAACTCCCCTGTTTCAGGGTACTCTGTTCTGGGCAGTCCTCAGAAGCTCTGCCTTGTGCAGTGAAGTTTCAAAACTTAATTTCTTAAGTTGATTTCTTCTCAACTTAATTTCATTCGATCTTTTAAGTCGTTCCAAGTATCGACTATCATAATTTACTGAACTTAGCGTCAAGTAAGAGTTCTAAATGAGAAATGTTCGATTCTCGTTCCCGTTTAATTAAAAGAATCTAGAATAGCGTGCAAAGGCCTAAAGCTTAAGAATATATGAGAACCAATTCGTTTTCAATTTCGTTTTCCGTTTTCTTTTATCGACTCGATGACTTATCGAAGTTATGATTATTTACGATGAAGGAGGAAGTCAGCACTCGGGATAAGACGAAGGATCGACGACAGAAAACTCGTTTAATAGTTCTGTAACTTATAAGGTGGGCTTTTATTCTATAACAAATAAAATGTGGGTTTTTCCACAACTCGAAAGTAATTCTTTATCGCTTTGATAAACGTGTTTTCAAAGTGATAATCATGGCATAAACTGTTTAAAAATTTTATGTGAGTTCTCTTGTACCTATCTGAAGTAACATTCGTGTTTTCCAGATTCATTAGTTAACCGCTAGGATGTTAACTATCGATCGGCTCTGAGTTAGCTATTAAGTGCTTTCCAGAGTTAGTGCACTTTGTAGCCTGTGGTGTATGTGGTATCCTGTTGAGGGGTAACCGGCCACGGTGAATGAGGAATTGGTCAAGATTTGAACGTAACATCTATATAAAATGCTTGCAAGCTAAATATGTAAATGAGTCAGAAAATGTTTAATATGCACGGGCCTCTTTTAAATGAAAAACCCCGATGCGCTATGGAAATGAGATGCTTGATTATCTATACTTAGGATTATGTTTTCGCCAATGTGTCACTAAGTACTTTGGTATTTAGCACTGCATAGTGTTTTCTAAATGTGCAGGTTGAAGCGATGGCAGCGTAGGAGGGTTGAGTTAGGAGTTAAAAGTCGTCATTAGAGAAGACTTGTATTCACGTCTTACAGTTCCGCTGCTAAAACTCTAGACTTTTTTGGATACTATGTATATTAATCACTGTAGTCCTAAGTTCTGTTAGTAACTTAGATTTCTTTTGAATCGAGTTCTGTAAATATAACCTAGGTTTTTTTTTGAAACACTTTGTCGTTTAATCTTTCGGGATCAACTCTTTCCTAATATTTATATATCAAGGTCTTGTTCATAGAATTAATGATGTCTTTTATGTAGTTTATTCAGTCAGTCCCTTTCTTCCCCGCTTCTTTAATCCAATCTCAAGTCGCACCCCGGCTTCTGCCGTCCCTCGGATTTGGGGCCGTGACAGAATTGTATCAGAGCAATCGTTTCTACTCTGTATACAAGTCTTCCTTCGAGTAGTAAGACAGAGCAATCGTTTCCGCTCTAGCCTTAATTTGTTTTCTAGTGATACCACCGAGTGGTACCAGTCTTCTTTCGAGTCGTAGGATAGAGTATTTGTATATACTCTATACTTGAGTCTTCTTTCAAGTAAAGTTAAGTCAGAACAATAAGATAAGATTAAGAATATAGACGACAACTCAACCTCCCGCTACGTCGACTCAACGAGGAAAGAATTTCAATAATGTGATTTCTTTTGAGAAGAAATTTTTGAATAAATATTCCATGAGAATAAAAATGGTGCCAAAATACTTTCAAATTCTGAAAGTATAAGAATTTATACTTTGTTTGGTTATGTTATGTGCCTTATGTGAAATGTATTTGCGCAATAATTTCTTATGTTTGAAAGTAATAGGGTACGAGAATCTAGACGAATTCTAGGGATTTTCCATGTTCATGAAAAACATAGACTTTGTTTTAAGGACTTCCCGATGCTTTGAAAACTTAGACGTTTAAGAAACGGGGCTTCAAACCATTCGAGAATGACCGGAACGAGAAGAAAAGAAGACTTCTAAGATAAGAAAGATACGATCGAGACAAAGAGGACAGAATAAAGGGAATCAAAGGGAATGAAGAAAATAAGTGTTACTTCCGTACAAGTAACACGAACGAAGTCGTCTTTCAAATGGAGTTGCTCCGTTTAACCTCTAATCAGAAATTTTGTATTATCACTAAGATCGAGTACGAATCTTAGCTTAATTCCTAACGATCGATCGATCCTAACGACGATTACGAACTGGTTCTAAGAATTATTTTATAATTATTATTTCTTTTTCTATGAATTTATTTCATACTTCGTCTTTAAACGAAGAATGCGACGAGTACGAGCATCAAGTGTTGAGGACGACAAAGTCTTCTATAAACGAATGTCATAAATGCGTAGGTGACATGAACAAAGTAGAATCATACTTTAGTTTAATAAAGTAAAAATCATTCAGAAATTTCCCTTACGAAAGAAATAAATAAATAAATAAATAAATATATATATATATATATATATATATATATATATATATCAAAGAATAATAATATACAGGATGGAATAAAAGATCTTGAAATCTTATTCATATATATTTTGTTTGAGAGCATTTCTTCTTAAAAATTTCTAAGGTATCTAGAATAAGTTTATTATCTTAAGTGGTCGGCGATATTACAATTGAATAAGGAATGTTCTATTGTGATTTAAGATTTTCTTTAAGATAAGTTATTACCTTAACCGTTACTGATCCGTGTTTCTATAAGATGGCCGGGTGGATGGTTACCACTCGAAAGAGCCAGCCCCTACCTCAGCGTACCTTAGTGGATGTGATACGGGGATAAGTATCTTAATTACGTGTCAGACCCGGATAAGGAGGATGTCGGGCAGATAGCGAGCAACTTCTCGACCAATATACTATGCAGCCGGCATTCATTTCAGCGAACCAGGCCGTGTCCGACTTGATTTATCAGCTACCAAACGAGTGACATAGTTGGGCACACGACATCGCATGATATTACCTAGGATTGTTTGACGATGACATTGAACCAGCGGGGGATTACCAGGGTTTTTGCCTTAGCTATCCATAGGCGCTTCTTCCATAGCAGGTTCATGATGGCAGATCCTCTCATGCCACATTTTTCCTACCGTCTTTTCCCAGCGATTACTGAGCCTGAGTCTCTTGACTTAGACCAAAAGATGGCCGATTTATTAGAGATCCCGACAGATTTTGTACCTAGCGAGGAGTGGGATTTAGTGGCAGAGTTTTTTTTTTAGAGACAGGCGAGGAGACTGCAGTTGTACCACAGTTACCGCTTTCACCTAGACCACTTGAGGTGTTGGTTCCAGGACCGGGATTAGTTGAGATTGACGCAGAGACATCTGCCTTGTTAGGATTGTCTACTCCTTTTTCTACCCAAGTCTAGTGTGAGGGTTCGAGGATAGTTCGAGACTAGACGGAGGTACCAGGAGTCAGATACGGAGATTACTGCCATGCTACAACTACCAACCCTTTGACTCCAATAGACGAGATTTGTGCGAGATGGGCGACTGTTAGAGACCAGTTTGAGGCAGGACCATCCAGAGTCCGTTTCAGGGACGAGTACGAGTCCGGTTCCATTCCTCAGCACCTTCTTTCCTTGAAGAAGCATACAGTAGTGATCGATGACGATTGGTTGGATTTAGACGTAGAGAAGATTGGTTCAGAATACCTTCACCACCCCCCCCCCCACTTACACTTCTTGACGGTACCACCTTGAGGATAGACGAGGCACTACAGCTCGACTTCGGTTTAGAGTCTGAGGAGGAGGATCCGGAGGAGGATTCGGAGGAGGATCCGGATGACAACCCTGACGGTTTACCGGCCGCAGAGGACAGTGTTTGACACGACCACAGTTAGATGAGCGGAGCATACCAGACGCATAATAGTATATTAGTAGTTTTTCCTTACCTTGTGCATAGTTGGATCAGTAACTAGTTCCTTTATAGTACTTTCACGGATACGAAATTT
Organism: Schizonepeta tenuifolia; assembly: GCA_029490685.1. Classification (NCBI taxonomy): domain Eukaryota; kingdom Viridiplantae; phylum Streptophyta; class Magnoliopsida; order Lamiales; family Lamiaceae; genus Schizonepeta; species Schizonepeta tenuifolia. Next base: position 26,363 of record JANLIY010000032.1, read on the forward strand.
TATGACTCATTTCCGTCCTAGTACTTCTAGTAGGTATAAGGTTTACCGTACAGATAGGCAGTCAACCTAGTTTAGACTCGTAGTAGTCTAGTTTTTGGTATAAGTCCTCGTTGGAAGCAAAATAATATTCTTTTTAATGTATATATATATATATATACGACCCGTGCAAGGGTTTTTTATCACAAGAAAAATCCCTCGAAATTTTGTATAATGAAAATCAGAACGTTGAAAGAACTCGCGTAACGAGAGTTTAATTTAACTCCGAAAGTTGAAAGTTTACAAAGGTTAATATCGAAATTATTACTGATTTCTCTTCTACGTGACTTGTTAAGTTTGGAAAGGGGTCTAGTAGGTAATAAAGACTCAAGCGCTAATGAGAATTTTCGTTTCTTATAGAACCAAAATGCCGCCGAAAGTAAGTAACAATCAAAAAGGATTTGGTAATCCTGGAGGGGTACAGTGTAGGTCAAGGACAGCGAGAAAGCATAGGAGAACGTAATCATCCAGCAAACCAATTTCTTCCGCCACCCCCACAACAACGTAACATTGCGGATTTATTCTTCAGAAGAAATCCGCCGGTTTTTAAGGGATCTAGTAACCCGAGCGACCCTGAGCTTTGGGTACGATCAATCGAAGGAATATTTGAGCTTCTAGGATGTACGGATGAGGAACGCCTTGCGTGTGTTGCGTTTCAACTAGCCGGACCAGCTAACTACTGGTGGAAGGCTAGATAGGAAGCTATGCCGATGGGGCAAACGACTCAATTTACCTGGAATAACTTTAAGGGAGCGTTTTATGATAGTATGTATTCGGATCAGATGGCTGCTGAAGAAGAAATTGCAAAGGAAATTTCAAGGAGAACTCAACGTAAACTGGAAATAGCATTAGCTAGGCCAAGAGGGGATAAACTATACATAATTATTGGAACGAATTCACGAGATAGAGGCGTGATGCGGATCAAAGAAGGATTCCAGCGTTCCCACCAATACCGACCCAGATTTCAACTCGAGACCTTTCCAATAACAATAACGACTGTAAAGGAAAAAGGAAGTGGGAAGGAGAAAGCAGCCGTGACTGCTATCACCATCACAATAATTCAGGGAGGGAACAACCAAGGAGAAAAGATGGTACCTACTTGTCTAGGTGCAATTGGATGCATTTTGGAAATTAGTCCAGTAAACATTGACGGATGCTTTAACTGTGGGTAGAAGGGACATGTGAAAAGAAATTGCCCAGAAACCGTTACCAACAGTTGGAACCAATCAGTATGATCGGCATAACCAAAGAAAGAATGCTATCCCAGCATGTCCTACGTGCAATCGTGTACACTTCGGTGTTTGCCTAGCAAACCTAGGTGTCTGCTTCAACTGTAGACAGGAGGGGCACTTTAAGAGGGATTGCCCAGGACAGCTGCAAGCGGGGGAACAGAAGCAGGATGCTCTTATTTGTCTCAACTGTGAGAAGGAAACATTTCGGGGTTTGTCCTCGCCGGCACGAGAATTTGTTTCCAATGTGGACAAATGGGTTATAGGAAGAGGAATTGCCCAATACTGTTTCTAACGGTGGAACCAAACCAGTATGATCAACCCCAACCCTTAGGAACCATCCAAACCCAATCACAGCAACAACTGACACCACAACACAAATGAATGGGCATGCGTGGTTTGGCAGGAGAAGCGAAGTGAGGACAAGGGAAGCGTGACAAGTATTAGATGAATTTCTTAAAAATTTCCCCGTCACAAATTTGCTTCATTATAGAGACTTATATTCGGTTGTTATTAGTACCTGTTAACCTCTAGAAGCGCTAATCATGAATAAGAACAACTACGCTTAGGGAGTGACGATAATCTCAGAGAATTACTTTTCCTTAGTTGCGTTTGAAACGTAAAATTTATTTAGGGTCTTTTAAAGATCATAGTAAACAATTGGAAACGTGATAAATGTTTGACATGCATATAATCCTAGGATGGACTGGTTGTCAGAGAATTATGCCACGATCTCTGCAACGAGAGAAAAATCTCTTTTCAACTGCCGAATAGAGAGCCGACCGACTTTCACGGGTTTTCGATGGTAGAGGAGTACCAATAATATCAGCGCTACAAGCCACGAAGTTGATAAGGAAGAAAGGTACCACACCTACCTTGTGTACCTAGATGGAGAACCAGGAGCTAAGAAGACCGTTCATGGACGTGAAGGTAGTGAATGCGTATGACGATGTTTCCCCAGAAGTTTTGCCAGGATTGTCACCAGATCGTTACGCAATTTTCACGATCGACTTAGAACCGGAAGCAGCATAAGGGTGTAGGAGTCTTTTCGAATGTAGATTTGAGATCAGAGTACCATCAGCTGAAGATCAAACCTGAGGACGTACCTACGACTGCAAATTTGTCCAAATACGGTTGAAAGAACCCTATTCATGGATCTCATGAATAGGGTTATTTCAACCGTATTTGGACAAATTTGCCATAGTATTCATCAACGACATTCTCATTCACTCCAGAATGAGAAAGAAACACGAAGAATTTAATTTTCACGAGTCCTAGAACTACGACGTAACTACTTTGGAAGGAAAATACTTCCGAATGGACCGACGAGTGTGAGATAATTTATAGACGCTTAAGAAAATGGATTATCGCACCAATTTTTGCCTTACAGAAAACAAACAAGGAACGCATAGTATATATTGGCACATCGAAGAATGTATTGGGATGTATTCTGGATGTAAGAATGAAAGGTGATAGCCTCCGTCTCACGACAATTTTAAACCCTCAAAAATCGAGTAATCCAACCTATGACCTAGAACTTACAGCCGTTGGACACGCATTGAGGATTTGGAGACATCATCGTTATGGTATAAGGGTTAAGACCTTCACAGATCATAAGGAGTTGAAGTACTTATTCGAGCAGAAGAAAACAACATAAGACAAAGAGGATGGCCCAAATTAGTTGAGTTTTAAGATTTTGGTATTAATTACCATTCCGGATAAGCTGAGCGTAACAGCAATCATGCGTAGTCGCAAGACTCCGACTAAGTTTAGGTATCTCTTCATCGAAGAAGAAACGCTTGTACGAGAATTCGAGATGATGGATATAGAAGTGCTCGATACGTCAGCGATCACAGGTCGAACAGCGGCACTGGTAACTACAACCAAATTATGAGGAAGAGTGATAAGATATAGAGGAAGAACGAGTTGATCAAGGAGCTACAACTGAGGATAAGAACGGAGGTACCAGAGGATTATTCCAAAGTAACGTAATACGATATCATCAGTAAAACTCCCGATATGCCTTATGCAGCGCACCCGGAGAATACGAAAACATATTAAGATTAAGAAGAGATCTCTGGTGAAATGGACTAAAGCAAGACGTTGCCTCATTTTGTGGAAGGATGTTTAACTTATCAACAAGTTAAGGCTTTACATCGATGACCGTATGGATTGTCCGCAGCCATTGGATGTCCCAGAATGGAAATGGGAAAGATGGAGCTAGGGATTTTGTGACAGGCTTGCCTAATTCCAGAAAAGGAAACACTGCCGTCTAGGTAGTAATTGATGGACTCACAGAATCAGCTCGCTTTCTACCGATTAAGAGTACCTACGAGTCAGGGAAGTCAGCGCAGTCGAACGTCCGTGAGATTGTACATCGGAACGAAATACCAAAATTGATAAATATTTGCGCCGTACGAGGTCTTGTCTAAGAACAAGTTTTAAATAACTGCGCTATTATCGTAAGTTAAGGGAAAGAAAGAATTTAGGATCAAATGCAGTTAATGAAATGATCGAGAACGTTCGGCAGATCAGAGGGCCGACAGAAATCATACGCCAACGACCGTTGTGAGAATTTTTTAAGTTTGAAATTGGAGATAAGTTCTCCTCAGGATTACGCCTCCAAAAGAAATCGTTAGATTCAACGTAAGGGTAAACTAATACCAAGGTTCTCAGGACCATATAAGATCCTCGAGAAAATAGGACCGTTACTTATAGATTGGCCTTACCGCCAAATCTAGGAAGTGTCCCTAACATGTTTTCGCGTTTCACAATTAAGAAAAACACGTCTATAATTCTAAGCTTATAATTAGTCAGCAAGACGTAGTTCTTGAATCTGACTTAAGTTACGAAGAAAACCATAATCGATTTGGATCGAAAGGCCGCGAAAATTCAAGTAAGCAAGTCGATTCGACTAGTAAAGGTGGTATAAGATCTTCCCGAGCAAGAAGAAGCCACGTGGAAATTCAAAGGAGATTTGAGGAAGAAGTACCCCGAACGGTTACAAGAAGAAATGCAATTTTTGGGACGAAATTTTTTCATAAGGGGGTAAGATGTAATACCCCGGAAAATTTCTACTGCGTTAAAAATTTGTAATGCCCCGTAAATTCCTTACGTTCTAAAAAAATTTTAAAGTCAATTAAATAAATGGCTTTGCACGCCTAAGTTTACAATTTTTGAATTCTAAGGCTAACGGTCGAATCTATTATTAAAAATAAATTACAGAAGTCAGCTAGATGACTACTGTATTTAAGGTTAGCGCGTACGAAAAGTTTTTAGTTCGTAAACTAAGAACGGAGAATCGTCTAATTTTGCAATCACGAAATTGCAATACGAACACGCCGAGGAAGTTCGTTCTTATATTTTTCCGGACGAAACTCGGACTATGTCGTCCCGAGTTTTTGTCAAAATAAATTTTGTAAATTTATTCTCTAATTAAGTTCATACGTTAGAATTTTTAAGTCAAATCGAATCGCGACGATTTTGTACCGAACAACGTTATTCGTCGTTCGTTTTTCCGTAACGTCGGATCGCGCCGGAAAAACCCGTACCCTCCTAATCCCATGCATGCAGCCGCCACATCACCATATTAGGTGTAATCTTGCATGTTGACTTAATTAGCTTAATGACACCTAAAAACCACCTTTACACCATTTCAACATTTTTCATCATTTCATCATCTTAGACAAAATCAATTTCATCTCTCTCTCTCACACTCTCTCGGCAATACTCTGTCTCTCTCCCTCAAACTTCATCTTCTCCACTTCTTCACCTCCATTGAAGACCTTCAAAGCTTGAAGAAATCATACAAGTCCTCAATCCAACCATTCAAACACCATACTTCTTTCCTTAATTCTCAAGGTATGATGATCCTCTTTAATCCTATCCAATCCTTTTTATTTTTCCCTTCTTTTCTTCCTTGATCAAAATTTTGAAGTGGTAATATAGATGTTTTGATCTTAGAATAATGTAATTGGATGTGTTAGATATGATAATTGGAGATTAAAATGGAACAAAAATGAGAAACCTAACATCTATGTTAATACCGAAAAAATTAGACATTTTGTAGGATTTTGTTTTTCTTCTTTTGATCATGAATTCATGCTTAGTAGATGATTAATTAGTGTTTAGAATGAAAAAGAATTGAAAGCCCTATGTGTTTGTGATTTTTTAAGTTAGAGTTTTGGATTGAATTTAGGAATTTTTGCATGTTAGTTAATTTTGGAATTGCAATTGGTTAATTGATGATATAAGAGATTGATTAGTAGATAAATGTTGTTAATTGGGGAAGAAAAATCATCCCCTTAACATGTGTATAAAACCAGAAATTTATAGAGTAATTAGGGGTTTATACATGTTTAATATAAGTGATGATTTGTTAATGGAATATAGTTGCAAATCATGTTAGTTAATTATAGAATTTAAATGAGAATTTTCTAAAAATGTTTAATGAAACATCAGAGATAAAGATCACCATAAAAACTGAGTTATAATGATGTTAAGATGTGTTTGCATGTATGAAAACGTTTCACGTCAGATGTAGTTTAACGTCGTAAAGTTTGAATGAAATCCGACAACGTTGAAAAATCGCGTAAGAGACAAACATGTAGTTGTAACTAATAATCGAGAAGTCGGATGGGAATTCTAACTTGATATTACTGTTTATAATGAAATTTAGAACATCTTTCTAGTTAACGTCATAAGCTTTCGAGTTAATCTAATATGAGCTATAGTGATAATCGGGAACTAGAACGCGTTTGGATTTTTCTTTGTTGGTTTAGGTACTTGGTAGTTGAAATAAGACGTTAGAACATCGTGCTTTTGAGCGTTTTGAGAAGGAGTTCGTCACGTACGGAGGTACGTGATGACTGCCTTAAGAGTTTAGTTTCTAAAAAATGAATACGAGAGCTTAGAACGAACCTAAGACGTTATACGTCGAACCTTCAAGCAGTTAGGGTTTTGTTCGGCAGTTTCTGCGACCCTCGCCGGAAACTGTAATAACTTTCAGCTGTTATTCGGATTTGTGATCCGTAAATTGGAGCGCGAAATAGACTTCCTAAGCTTTCTAATGGTACAGGGCTCACCCCCTGTTTCCAAATCCTCTGTTCTGGACAGCCTCCAGAGTTACTGGACTGTGCAGTGAAATTTCAGTTTCTTGTTTATCTAACGAACATCTCCCTACTGACCTTAGGGTCAAGTATAGAACCTTGAGTGATGAAAACCAGTCGAGATCTTATATCTTATCCTTTCATTAAAGAAGTCATAGACGAGAAATTTCATAAAGCGTTTAAAGAACTAAAATGTAAATCGCCTAAGTTGATTCTTTCCAACTTAGTTTCTTTTAATCTTTAAAATCGTATTAAGATATCGACTATCTTCTCTACTGACCCGAGAGTCGAGTATGAGATCTTCCGAGTTCTAAACGAGATTGGTACGATTCTCGTTTCCCGTTTAAGTAAAACGAATCTAGTAAGCGTGCAAATGCCTAAAGAATGAAACAACTAAAACCTCTTCGATTCTCTTTTTTCGATTATCTTTTACAATCCATTTTTAAGTATGTTTATTTTACGATGAAGGAGAAAGCCAACGGTAGAGAAAGGACAGAAGATCCGAAGTTGGAAGCTTTTGGCTTATAAGTTCTGTATTTACAAGGCGGGCTTTTATATACAAATAAAACGAGCAATGCTCGGAAAATCTTTCTTTATCGCTTTGATATCTGTGTTTTCAAAGTGATATTATGGCATGAACTGTTTTACGTTTTTATGTGAGTTCTCTTGTACCTATCTGAGTCAACATTCATGTTTTCCAGATTTAGAGTTAGTCTATTTTTAGATTAACTAACGATCGGCTCTGAGTTAGCTGCTAAGTGCTTTCCAGAGTTAGTGCACTTTGTAACCTGTGGTGTATGTGATATCCTGTTGAGGGGTACCAGCCACGATGAATTAGAATTGGTCAAGATTGAACGTAACATTAGTCAGAAAATGCTCGCGCGAGTGATTAATGAGAAAAAGTCAGAAAATGTTTAGTAGACACAGATTCTTTCAATAAAACTCCGATGTGCTACATTTATAAAATGCCATATTTATCTATATTTATGATTATGATTTCGGCATCGTGCCCACTAAGTACGTTTGTACTTAGCCCTGCATTGTTTTCTAAATGTGCAGGTTGAAGCAACGGTGAGCGGCGACGGTTGATGTTGAGTTAAAGGATAGAATGCTTAGTTAGAACCCTTCCGCTGCCAATCTCTGAATTTCTTTTGAGATGTACTTTTGAATAATACTTTGTAGTCTAAGTCTGTACATATGAACTTAGCTTCTTTATTGTACTTTTGTCGAGTAATCCTTAGGGATTAACTCTTTCTTATTTATATTTAAGTCTTGTTTATGTTTTGTCGATGCCTTTTCATGTATGTTTAGTCAGTTAGCCCCCTTCTTCCCCGCTTCTTTAATCCAACCCCAGTCGCACCCCGGCTTCTGCCGTCCCTCGGGATTTGGGGCTGTGACAAAATTCAAAGTTAATAATAATTATGGCTTTGCACGCTTAAGTTCATAAAATTAAATTCTAAGACTAACGGTGAAATCCGTTTCCAAAAATAAATTACGGAGGTCAGTTAAATGACTATTGTATTAGGATTATCGCGTACGATAACTTTTTAGTTCAAGAACTCAGATCGGGAAACCGTCTGATTTTTACATTCACGAAATTGCGATACGAGTTCGCCCGAGAAAGTTCGTTTTTATTATTTTTCCGGACGAAATTCGGACTGTAAGGTTCCGAGATTTTGTCGGATTTAAGTTTTAAATATTATTTCCGAGTAAGATAAATATATCGGATTTATTGGTCAAATCGGAATGTGACGATAACGTGCCGAATACGTATTTTCAATTCTCGATTTCTATAACGTCGTAACGAGCCGGAAAACGCGATAAAAGGGATAAAAATCCTACTTTGGCCGACATCACCATAGACACCACCTTAGGATATTTCTTTTTAATACAATATTAACTTTATGACTCACTTGTTCTAAAGTTCTTATTAGTTAAATAATGGACATCTATTACTAAGTTAAAATATCACAAAAACTAAACTAAGTCATCCTTTCTCTCCCACTCTCAACTCAAGGCTACACACACACAAGCAACTCTCTCTCTAATTTCTTTTTCCTCCATTGAAGACTTGAAGCTTTTGCTCAAGGATTCTTCACAAGTTCATCATCCAACCATCAATTTCATTTCACCTTTCATTAAAATTCAAGGTAATCTTCTTCTCCATCTATCTATCCAATTGGATTCTTGATCCTTTAATTTTTCTATGTTGACCGAAAATTGTAGATGAATTAGGATAATGTTTTGAGCTTTAATTAATGTAATTAAATGGATAGAAACTAATCTCTATGGTTTAATTGATGGAAAAACCAAGAACCCTAATTACTAGGTGTGACCGAATTTTAGGGGAAATTAGTAGGATGTTTTAATCCTCAAATCGATTGGATAATTAATCTAAGATAGAGTTTAATTAGTGTTTTATGCAAGAATAAATGAAATCCCCTAACAAATTGAAGTAGGATCGAAATTAGGACCTAGGGTTTGAAATTGGATCTTGATTTAATAATATAGAAGTGTTGGTTGTTGGTTAATTCAAGTTGTAGAAGGATTAAAAGTGATATAATGGATTGAATTGAGGAAGAAAATCACTTCCCCAAATTTTTAGTTGAAACCGATTTTAGGGAGGAAACTAGGGGTTTAATGTAGCTTAATTCTAATAAGGAAATGATAATGGATTAATGTTCTAGTTGTTGTTAGATGATTATATGAATTAATAGGAATTATTCCAAAAATATTATGTAAAACATAAGAGACGAAGAATTGAAAATAAACCGAGTTTGGTTAATGAGTTAAGGATATGGATCACATACTAATGAGTCTAGATAGATGTTAAATAATGTGGTAGAATTTAATCGGATTCTAATAACGTCGAAATTTTGGTAAGAAATGAAACAACGAGCCTAAGTATCGATAGAAAAGTCGAACCAAGAAAATAATTGGATATTAATGAATCTTATCGTTAAGTGACCAAGTTCGTAGTTGACGACGTGTTAATCCGAGTTATGAAATGATAGGTTATAATTGAAACCGAGAAATTAGGATTTGAATTAGGAACTTGATTTGGTTTAGTAATTAGTTAGATTGAACGACGAGGTTTTGATCGTCGTATTTATAGACGGAAAAATAAAATGGAGTTCATCACGTATGGAAATACGTGTTGACTGCCCTGTTGTATAATTTTCGTGGGAATTTAGGTACGAGAACATAAAATGAACCTAGGAAGTCACCGCGTCGATTTTTATCAAACCTTAGGGTTAACTTCGGCAGTTTTGCGACCCTTTCCGGAAACTGCCATATCTCTTAGCTCGTTTATCGGATTTGAGATCCGTAAATTGGAGAGTAAACTAGACTTCCTTATCTTTCATTCGGTATAGAGAACCTTCCCTGTTTCAGGGTACTCTGTTCTGGACAGTCCTCAGAAGCTCTGCCTTGTGCAGTGAAGTTTCAAAACTTAATTTCTTAAGTTGATTTCTTCTCAACTTAATTTCATTCGATCTTTTAAGTCGTTCCAAGTATCGACTATCATAATTTACTGACCTTAGCGTCAAGTAAGAGTTCTAAATGAGAAATATTCGATTCTCGTTCCCGTTTAATTAAAAGAATCTAGAATAGCGTGCAAAGGCCTAAAAGCTTAAGAACATATGAGAACTAATTCGTTTTCAATTTCGTTTTCCGTTTTCTTTTATCGACTCGATGACTTATCGAAGTTATGATTATTTACGATGAAGGAGGAAGTCAGCACTCGGGATAAGACGAAGGATCGACGACAGAAAACTCGTTTAATAGTTCTGTAACTTATAAGGTGGGCTTTTATTCTATAACAAATAAAATGTGGGTTTTTCCAAACCTCGAAAGTAATTCTTTATCGCTTTGATAAATGTGTTTTCAAAGTGATAATCATGGCATAAACTGTTTAAAAATTTTATGTGAGTTCTCTTGTACCTATCTGAAGTAACATTCGTGTTTTCCAGATTCATTAGTTAACCGCTAGGATGTTAACTATCGATCGGCTCTGAGTTAGCTATTAAGTGCTTTCCAGAGTTAGTGCACTTTGTAGCCTGTGGTGTATGTGGTATCCTGTTGAGGGGTAACCGGCCACGGTGAATGAGGAATTGGTCAAGATTTGAACGTAACATCCATAAAAATGCTTGCATGCTAAATTATGTAAATGAGTCAGAAAATGTTTAATAGGCACGGGCTCTTTTAAGTGAAAACCCCGATGCGCTATGAAATGAGATGCCTGATTATCTATACTTATGATTATGTTTTCGGCAATGTGTCCACTAAGTACTTTTGTACTTAGCCCTGCATATGTTTTCTAAATGTGCAGGTTGAAGCGACGGCAGCGGAGGAGGGTTGAGTTAGGAGTTAAAGTCGTCATTAGGAGAAGACTTGTATTCACGTCTTACATTTCCGCTGCTAAAACTCTAGACTTTTTTTGGATACTATGTATATTAATCACTGTAGTCTAAGTTCTGTTAATAACTTAGATTTCTTTTGAATCGAGTTCTGTAAATATAACCTAGGTTTCTTTTGAAACACTTTGTCTTTTAATCTTTCGGATCAAACTCTTTCCTAATATTTATATATCAAGGTCTTGTTCATAGAATTAATGTTGTCTTTTATGTATGTTTATTCAGTCAGTCCCTTTCTTCCCCGCTTCTTTAATCCAATCCCAGTCGCACCCCAGCTTCTGCCGTCCCTCGGGATTTGGGGCCGTGACAGTCAATCTCTATGAGTTCTGGTCCTGGAATCAACTCCTCAAGTGGTCTAAGTGGAAGTGGTAACTCTGGTATAGCTGCGGGCTCCTCGTCCACCTCTAAGTGCTCTGCCTCCGAGTCTGACTCCTCACTAGGTACAAAATCTAGCGGTATCTCCAACAACGCGGCCATCTCCGGATCCAAGTCTAACTGCTCTGGCTCGGTAACTGCTGGGAAGTGACGGTAAGGAAGATGTGGCTCAAAAGGGACTGGCACCATGAACCTGCTGTCAAAGAAACGCTCGTGTATAGTTAGAGCGAATCCCGAGTAGTTGCCCATCGGCTCTGTGTCATCGCCGAAAACTCCAAGGAAAAACCATGCCACGCGGTGCGCCCAACCGCGCCACTCATCTGGTAAACGCACAATCAAATCGGATATATGCTGACTCTCTGAGATGAAGTGTCGTGCTGCATAGTATACAAATGAAAAATTACTCACTATCTGCCCGATGTCTTCCTCATCCGGGTCTGCCTCAAAATCATAATACTCATCCTGTACAATATCTGCTAGGGTACGTTGTGGCAAAGGTGTGCTCTTCCGAGTTGTAACGCGTGTCCTAGCCATCCTACAAAAGTTTTTAAAGAAACACAGATCAGTAACAGGTAGAGAAATAACTTATCTTAAGAAATACTTAAATCACAAAATGAATATTCCTTATTCAATTGTAATATCACCACTTAAACAACCACTTATCTTAAAACATCTAGCAATTCAAGAAATTGCACTCAAACAATATATAGAAATAAAATTTCAAGATTTTATTTCCATCCTTTATCTTATTATTTATTTACTTTCTTACTTTATTTCCTGATAAACTTTCTTTCTTTATTCTTTATTACTTTCTTTCATTATTTCTTCCTTAAGGAAAATTTCTTAATGATTCTTACTTTATTAAAACAAAGTACGTCTACTTTGTTCATGTTACTTATTCAAAAGTAACATCCATTTACAAAAGATTTTGTCCTTCTCGACACTTGAATCTCTTACTCGTCGTATTCTTCGTTCAATTACGAAGAAGGAAATAAATTCCAAAGAAAAGGAATTATAATTGGAAAATGACTTTAGAACCTAAGTTCTAGTCGTCGTCAGGATCGAGCGATCGTTGGAAAATTTACTAAGATTCGTACTTGATTCTTGGTAATTATAACAAATCTCTTCTTGAAGTTCGAGCGAATCGAACTCCAACTAAAAATGACTTCGTTCATGTCACTATACGCACGTGACATTCGTCTACAGAAGTTCTTCCCGTTTCACGATCTCCTTTCGAAATCATTTGAACTAACGTTAAAATGTCTAAGTTCTCGAGGAATCGGAAAGATCTTAGATTTCAAGTCTATGTTCTTAGCGAACCGGGAAAAATCCCTAGAATCAATCTAGATTCTCGTGCCATCAAACTTTTCAAATAAAAGAAATTATTGCGCAAATAATTTCACATAATTCATATAACAGAAAACAAGTATGATTCTTATACTTTCAAAATTTCATTCTTGGCACCATTGTCATTCTTAACTTATTGAATACTTATTCAAAAATTTTCGTAAAAGAAACACATTTATGAAATTCTTTCCTTTCTTTCTTTCTTTCTTTCCTTCGTTGAGTCGACGTAGCGGGAGGTTGAGTTGTCATCTACACTCTTAATCTTAGTGTTATGATCTAACTTTACTTGAAAGAAGACTCGGCACAAAGTATATGCAAATACTCTATCTTACTACTCGAAGGAAGGTTTGTATACAGAGCAGAAACGATTGCTCTGATACCACTCTGTCACAGCCCCAAATCCCAAGGGACGGCAAAGCCGGGGTGCGACAGGGATTGGATTAAAGAAGCGGGGAAGAAAGGGGATGAATGAATAAACATAACATTAATAGACAGAATAATTTCTATGAACAATACTTCATTAACAAAAGAAAGAGTTGATCTCGAAGGATCACTCGAACAAGATCTCAAAAGATTCTAAGTTATAAGTACAGAACTTAAACCAAAAATGTTATTCATATTTACATAAGTGAGTCTAGAGTTTGGCAGCGGAATTGTAAACTACATACTAAAGTCTTCCCTATCGACAACTCTTAACTCAACCGTCGCCGCTCCGTCTCTCAACCTGCACATTTAGAAAACATATGTAGGGCTAAGTACAAAAGAACTTAGTGGGCACGTTGCTGAAAACATAATCATAAGTATAGATAATCAGGCATTTCATTTCTGTAGCACATCGGGGTTTTTCAACAAATTCCCGTGTCTACTAAACATTTTCTTTCTCATTTTCATAACTTAGCTTGTACAAGCATTTTTCATAGATGTTACGTTCAATCTTGACCATTCATTATCACCGTGGCTGGCTACCCCTCAACAGGATACCACATACACCACAGGCTACAGTGTACACTAAACTTTGGAAAGTCCCTTTTGACTAACTCAAAGCCGATTGTTTAGTTAACCCCTTTTGGCTAACTCATAAGGTACAAGAGAACTCACATAAAATAAATAGTTCATGCCAAGATTATCACTTTGAAAACACGATTATCAAAGCGATAAAGAAAGGTTTTCGAGCATTGCTCATTTTGTTTCATATATAAAAGCCCACCTCGATAGAATACAGAACTAAGACACGTGCTTCCGTCTTTTGATCTTCCATCCTATTCTTGGTGCTGACTTCCTCCTTCATCGTAAATAATCATACTTTAAAACTCGGTCGCAAACGATAAATGAATACGGAAAATCGAGTTAAGTTTTAGTCCTTTAGACTTTTTAGGCATTTGCACGCTAAACTAAACTCTTTTAATTAAACAGAAACGAGATACGAACACATCTCGTTTGACACTCATTTGGTTCTGTACTTGACGCTTAGGTCAGTAGAAAGAAAGTAGTCAATAACTTGAAACGACTTAAAAGATCGAAAGAGTTCAAGTTGAAAAGGTTTCAACTTAAGAAACTAGGTTTTGAACAATCCTGCACAGATCAGTAATTTGTACAGAACAGGGGGTTTCGAAACAGGGGATGTCCCCTGTACCAAAAGAAAGCCTTGGATGTCTAGTTTACTCTCCAATTTGCGGATCTCGATTCCGATAAACGAGCTAGGAGATATGGCAGTTTCCGTGGAAGGTCGCAAAACTGCCGAGTGAAACCCTAATGCTCGATAAAATCGACGCACGGTTTTCTAGGTTCGTTTTATGCTATCGTACTTAAATTTTCATGCAAAAACTGACTCAAGGAAGTCACCACGTATCATCATACGTGATGAACTCCTTTTCATTTCTCGATTATAAGCACGACGATTAAAACCTCATCTTTTCAAACTAAACAAGTACTATACCAAAACAACTTCTAACTTCTCGTTTCTACTTCTCGTTCACAACTATAACTTATCATTTCATAACTCGGATGAACATGTCGTCAATTACAAACTTGATCACTTATCATTATCAATCATTAATATCTAATTAGAACCCTCATTCACCTTTTCTATCTTTACTTAGGTTCGATTCTTCGCCTCTTATGAAAAATCCAACGTTATTAGAATTCGTTCTAACTTTCCGATTATGATCATTTACTAACGAGATTAACTTATATTCACATCATAGACCTATATCATTATTAAATCTCGACTTATCGTCGATTGTTCGTCTCTTAACGAAAATCTTACGTTCTCCGTTTTCGTTCAAATTTTACAACAACGATTATCATCTAACGAGCATTACTAATACGTAAATCATATTATCAAAACATTAACGAGCTTCAACTTATCGACACGTCTTCGTCTCTTATGTTTTTCGTTTTATTTTTAGAAAAATTCCAATTAAATATATAATCATCCTCATACATCGTATATCTCATTTCTATTAATCAATCGAGCATATCATAACATTTACTGTACTAAATCATGCATTCTTCGTCTCTTAGGTTTCGAATTTTATTTTTAGAAAAATCTAAATTAATTCATAGAGTCAATTAGCAACATGTAAAACACTAATCTATCGATCAAACATCAAAGGAATCGAACTACGATCAAACCCCCAAAAATTATAAAAATTTCAGTCATGACCTAAAAGCAAAGGGGAGTGATTTTCTTCATGATTCAATTCGTATAACTCGATTCTAAACATCCTAGAACATGAATCGAACAAGGATGAACATCCTATTTCATCTCTTAGTTTTCGAAAAAAAGAAAATGATGGAGACAAGCTTTTGTTCGGATCCAAACGTAGGAGATGTTCATACCTTGCGTAATATGGACTCGGAAGTGGAAATGATCGGTAGATGAAAGACTTAAGAGCTTGAGAAGAGCTTGGAGTTAAAGCTTTAATGGAGGAAGAAGAAGAAAAATGAGAGAGAGTATGTATGTGTGTGTTGGCGGTAAGGTGGGGAAGAAGAGAGGGAGAGATGACTCACCAATATAAGCATAAAGTGAAGGAAAAATATCTAATAAAGTATAGTGAGTCGTTAGGGGCATGTTTGTTTGCGGAAATTCGATGGAAATATCTCATTTCCGGCTCTTAAACAACGATTAAAAAGTCGAGAAATACTTTCTTAGATAGTTTCGAATTCGACGAAATCTAATTCATCCGTTAGATTGGAAATAAATCACGTACTCGGAAAACCTAATTCGTTTTTCAAAATCCGAAAAAAAGCCGGGATTAGACAGTCTAAAATTCGCCCAGAAAATTATAAAAACTAACTTTCTACGGTGAACTCGTATCGAAGAAAAAGTGAATGCAAATTCTGATGGATTTTGATTCTGAGTTTTCGGACAAAAAATTTACCGTAGGCGAAAACCCTAAATACAGTAGTCGTTCGTTCGGCTTCTGGAAATGATTTTCTGAAACAGATTTCACCGTAAATCTTAAAATTTAATTTCATGATCTTAGGCGTGCAAAGCCATAATTATTATTAACTTTCATTTTTAAAGACAGTAGAAATTATCGGGGTATTACACCTTCATAAGTTCCTCTTCCACTTCAATCACTTCTGGAAGCATCTCCATCCTTGGCAATCTTTCTTTGTTCATATGAAGAATCTTGTACTTGTTGTCCCCCTTAGTCTTCATAATCTCCTTGCAGCAGTTCTGCAGAATTAGGAAACAATTAGGGGTGTGCATTTGGTCGACAAACCGAGAATCTTGGAAACTCTCAACCGAGCCGACCGACTCAACTCATGTCAACCGAGCCGAAACCGACCGAAAACCAAGGAGTCGGGTCCAGTAACATTCCCCTGTTTTAGTTCCAACAATCATCATGCAAAATGCAAACTTAAATTCTCAAACAAATACATAACAAGTTGTCCTCAAAGTCTCAAACAAAGTCTCACAATTCAAGAGCAAGCCAAACAAATTGTTCAAATCCAAATATTCAAAGAGCATTTAACATATCAAATCCAAAATGCAAAATAAATTGAAATGAAGCATCATTCTGTCTCCATGTTAGTCAACGGTCCTTGAGGTTAAGATTCGATCACTTCATTGTCGGCATTTAGAGAGCGATTCTTCAAACTTACAAGTTAAAACAATTAAACATCTATCGACTATCAAGATTTAAGAATAAGAATAAGATAAATCATATTAAATGATAAAAATGTTACCTTCTTCGTGTTTAGCAATATCCTCCAACGTTTCTTCGATAGAGATTGGTTGATTCGACTTCCTCAACCAATCTTGAGTGCATATGAGAGACTCGACAATTTTAGGAGTTAAAGAACTCCTAAAAGCATCGAGAACTCTTCCCCTTGTGCTGAAAGCAGACTTCAAAGCAACAGTGGAAATAGAGACAACCAATATGTCTCGAACAACACGTAAAAGAATGGGAAATCTGTGTTGGTTGAGTTTCCACCACACCAAAATATTATCATCATCCGACTCCACGTCTGTTTCACTTAGGTAAACATCTATTTCATTTATGTTAGAAATAGATGTTTCTTTCACCTTCTGCCTCTTGTACTTCTCGGCCAATACATGTCGGCCCCCACTTTGCGAAGAAGTTGTCTCCATATGACTTGATGGATCGGTCTCATATGTTGCTGCATTTGGAGGTGCATAAATCTCCTTATATGCTGCATACAGCTCATGTAAGCTTGCCAATACACTTTTTGCCACTTTTTGCCCGACTTCTTCGCCCCACTCTTCAACAAGCGTCCAAGCAACAAATTTATATTTATAAGCTGGATCAAGCAAAACACTCAAGAAGATGAGTTCGTTCATCTTAGTCGGATCCCCCCAATATTTTTTGAACTTGGCCATCATTCTTGTTCTCATTTATTTCAATTCACTATCATCACTAGCCATCCAATCTCTTAACATGGAACTAACCGAAGTAATCTCATGTAAGAAAGAATTACATGTGACATACTTGGATGCCGAGATTCTTGTAGTCAAATCAAAAAAGAATTTGAGCAGCATACACATCCTTTTTCCATTGTCCCAATCTCCACATATTGGAGGCCCATCATCAAGATCTGTCCTATAAAATGGATCTTTCTCACTATACACATCAAATGCTTTCTCGAACTTGCAAGCCGCGTCAAGCATTAGATAAGTGGAATTCCACCTAGTTTGAACATCTAAACACAGACCACTCTTGGAAGAAACACCCTCTTCTACACAATATTCCTTAAACTTAACCAATCTTGCCGGTGACTATCTAATAAACTTCACAGCTTCTCGGATCTTATTCACAACTGATCCTATCTCTTTCAATCCATCATTCACAACCAAAGCAATAATGTGTGCAACACATCTCATGTGAAGGAATTTCCCTTTCACCAAACAAGCACCCCGTGAAGCCAATCGGGGTTTAAGATAAGTCAAACACGTATCATTAGAAGATGCATTATCAACAGTGATAGAAATAATCCTAGAAATGCCCCATTCATGCAAACAACCATCAATTTGCCTCCTCAAATACTCTCCCTTATGTCTCTCAATGGTGCCAAAATTGATGATTCGTTTATAAAATTTCCAATCCTTGTCAATAAAGTGTGCCGTAATGCAAATATAGTTCAATATTTGCAAAGAAGTCCAAGTGTTTGTAGTAATACAGACACTTTGACCAGTTGCAATGAAAAAATCACGAAGTTTCAGCTTTTCATTGAGGTACAACTGATAGCAATCACGTGAGATAGTCCACCTAGAAACTGGCCTAAACCTAGACTGTAATGCTTTAACAAACTCTTGAAAAACCTCACCGTCAACAAGTTTGAATGGGAGTTCATCTTTTATAATCATCTCTATTAATTTTGTCCTACACAACTCCGCATCAAATCTCCAAGTAGTAACAAAAGATGCATTAGACTCTTGACCCTCATAAATTGTTTGCAAAGACAACTGAGTTTGCTTAGCATCAAGACCGTCTCTAGGAAAATTCTTGCACTTTTCCATATGATTTAAAAGATTAGACGTACCATTTCTTTTTGTATCAGCCATATATTCTTGAGGACAGTAATTGCACTTAGCTTTCGGTTTCCCTGTCGAAGCCACAAATGGAGTAAAGTGTTCCCATACACATGACTTTTGCCTCCCAGTCCTAGTATCTTTGCACTCAGCATCACACAGAACATTTCTTGTGGTCGTGGCGCCGGTTGCAGAAGCTGCCGGTGACGGTGATGGATTTTCAATTTCAGCAGTAGCAGCACCTTCATTATTCGGTGAACCTTAGACATCTATACGAACAAAATCATAAATGCAATTGAATTGTCAATTACGGGAATCAACAAAATCAGATTGAAGTAAAAATAAAAACAATTCGGCCGTGAAGAATTCGAAAAAAATAAAACAGCAAATCCAAATCAACAAAACCTACTGTTGCATTCAGCCATTCACGTTAACCCAATTAAAGAATCTAACATCTAAGTTAATTTAATCTAATAACCATATAAATAGTAGAATTAAAAGTTCAAAATATTACCTTATTCGTAGAATACTAGAATCATAGAAGACAAATTCGCCGATGGCGTCGGAGCGGTGCTGCGATGGGGCGAGGGTCGCGTGGCTGTGTGGGAGAGTCGGGCGACGGCGTCGGAGCGGGAGCCAGGGAGGGGAGGCGCCGGATCAGGATGGTGAAAGAGACTAAGAGTTAGATTTGCTCAAGCGGTGGGCGTGGGGCGAGGGTCGTGTGGCCGTGTAGAAGGGTCGGGCGATGCCGCGACGACGTCAGAGCGGGAGCCGGAGAGGGGAGGCGCCAGAGCGGGATGGTAAAAGACAGAAAGAGTGAGTGAATGAGAGTGAGACAGAGCGTGAGAGCGGGATGTGTGAATGGAGGCCGAGTGAAAGTGTGTATTAGGGTTACTGCTACTCTAAAATATTAAAATGAATATATGAATTAATATTTCGGTCGGTTCGGGTCGGTTCGGCTGAGCAACACCAAAAGCCGCAGCTGACCGAAAAAATTTCAGTTTGGGAGATTTTAAACCGAGCCGACCGACCAGGGGCGGAGCCATGCTTGGGCTGGGGTTGGCTCAAGCCCACGCCAATGATTTTTTTTTTTTTTTTTTACTTATAGTTCTAACTATTTTCAGAAACAATTAAGGTCAGCCCATGCTAACTTCGACGAATAAAGGGAGGTAGGGAGCAATTTCTGTGACTTTGGAAGAATGAAGATGAGAGGATGAGGCAGGGGGAAAAAGTTGCAGAGCTCAAAAATGAAAACAATGGCGGCGTCATTTTGACGAAGAAGAACTGGGAAAGATGAAAAGAAACTAATAAGTTATTTGTGGGCCAGACTTAAATAAAGAAAAATGAAAAGTTAAATAACTTAATAGATTAGCACTTCTATAAGGGAACACGTTTTTCACTTTTAAAAACAGTACAATAAATAACATAAAATTTGACGGATAAAAAACAATTTTTTCTTTCATCTCTTTCATCTCCCTTCTTTTTACAGCAGCACCTACCACCAGCCGTCATCACTCATCAAACTGTAAGTTTTCTTTTTTTTTTTTTTTTGCACCTGTACTAGTACTCTTTATCTTATTTATGAAGTTGTCTATTTTTGTTAGTAAGGCTTTATATTTATTATTATTATGTTTATTGGTATTAGGGCTTTTTATATTATAATCGAATTATGTATTGCTTGCTATTTAACTTTTTGATTGATCTTTTTGGATTCTAGTTAGAATTTTAATGTTCAAATTAAAATTATACTATGTAGAATGAAGCGCTATTATAAAAAGAAGCGTCAGGGTGAATTTTCTTCCTCTACCAATGAAACTGTTGTTGAAGTAGTAGCAAATTTACCACGAGTTGAAGTTGAATTAGATTTGAATGAAATTGTTGCTGACCCAGGATTGCGTAAATCAATTGAGGAGTTTGATATTTTTCTTAGAGATCGAGTCCGGAGAGAATATTTGACAATGGGGCCTTGCCAACTAGTTGGGCATATGTATCCGAAAAAAAAATTGGCAATCAATCAAGGAGTTTTCAAGATATTTGGTATCAAAAATTTGTGTGGCTAGAATATAGTGTATCTAAAGATGCTGCGTTTTGTTTCTGGTGCTATCTTTTCAAAAACTCGGATAAAGGAGGTCGGTATGCAGAGGATGCATTTACAAAGATAGGCTTTACCAATTGAAAAAGGGCATTAGAAAAATTCGTAGAGCATGTTGGGGATGTGAATAGTTATCATAATAATGCTTGAATACAGGTTGAAGTTTTTAAAGATCAAAGACATAGTGTGTCAAATATGTTTCGATTGAATGCTCGCGAGGTGGATGTTGCCTATCGACTCCATTTGACAGCCTTGTTGGATGTGGCTCGTTTTCTGTTGAAGCAAGGGTTACCTTTTTGTGGCCACGATGAGTCTACTAGTTCTTCAAATCGAGGTAATTTTCTCGAATTGCTTAACTGGTACAGTCGACATGATGATATTGTTTCTAAAGTTGTGGGTCCAAATGCTCCTGGTAATAATCAAATGACATCTCCACAAATTCAAAAAGAATTGACACATGCTTGTGCTTATGAGATCACACTTGCCATAATTAATAATATTGGGGATAAAGTGTTTACTACTTTAGTTGGTGAGGCTCGAGACGTTTCTATGAAAGAGCAAATGGGAGTCGTTTTGAGATATGTGAATGATGAAGGATGTGTGGTTGAAAGATTTATCGGAATTGTACATGTTGCTGACACTTGTTCTCAATCTTTGAAAGATGCCATTGATGGTCTATTTGCAAAGCATGGTTTGTCATTGTCTAAATTGAGAGGTCAAGGATACGACGGAGCTTCAAACATGAGGGGTGAGTTCAATGGGTTGAAAGCCTTAGTTTTGGAAGAAAATCCTTATGCCGCATATGTTCATTGTTTCTCGCATCAGCTTCAATTGGTTATTGTTGTTGTTGCTAAGAGTATCATGGTCGTCAAAGACTTTTTTAGCTATGTTTCTATGATAGTGAATACCACTGGAGCATCTTGTAAACGAAAAGATCAACTTAGAATATTTGAGCATGATAGATTAGTTAAGGAGCTTAGTGATGCTGAAAGAAATAGTGGAAGAGGTCAAAATCAAGAAACCAGTTTGGTAAGACCTGGTGATACTCGATGGGGCTCACATTACTTTACGTTGCTTCGCCTATGCTCTATGTGGCCTTCAGTTGAGAAAGTACTAGAAAATGTACGTGATGATACCACTTGCTCTGATATGAGAAGCACTGCAAGAGGCTTACTTGGGAAAATGAACAATTATGAGTTTGTGTTTGTGTTGCATTTGATGAGGTATTTATTGGGAATCACAAACGAGTTGTCGTTTGCCTTACAAAAAAAAAATCAAGACATTATTCAAGCAATTTCATTGATTAAAAGCGTCAAAGTTCAATTGCAATGCTTTAGAGAGAATGGTTGGGAATTAATTTTAGATCAAGCAAATAGATTTGGTGAGGTGAATGCTATTTCTTTGATTCATATGGAAGACACTATAACACGTCCGGGTTATAAACGACAGAGCATCACCAATTATCATTATTATCATGTGGAGATTTTTAACGAGGTATTCCTTTAATCTTCTAAATATTTCATTCATTTTCTTTTACTTAATTTTCAGCCATCATTAGTCATGGTTCCAATTTCAGGTTGTCGATTTAACTATGCAAGAGATGAATAATCGTTTCTTTGAAAGTAGCACTAATTTGCTTAGATGGATGGCGTGTCTTGATCCAAGAAATTCTTTCTCTCAATTCGATGTTGATCAACTCATGTGTCTTACTACTTTATATCCCGAGGACTTTTCAACAGGTGATTGTCTATGTCTTCCAGCAGAACTTCGTACGTTTATTGTAAATGTGCGGTGTGATTCTCGATTTTCTACAATTAGCGACTTGGGAAGTCTTGCTCGGGAAATGGTTAAAAGTGGTAATCATCATATCTTTCAATTGGTTTATCGAATGATTGAGTTAGCATTGGTTTTACATGTTGCCACTGGATCTGTTGAGAGAGCATTTTCTGCTATGAAAATTATCAAGACTGATTTGAAGAACAGAATGAAGGATGAGTGGATGAATGACAGCTTAGTTGTGTACATTGAGCAGGATATATTTTCAACAATTGATAACGAGAAGATCTTACAGCGGTTTCAGTCAATGCGTACACACAGATATGAGTTGCCGCCGCTTACATAAAAACCTCACATTGTTTTGATTTTTGGGATTTAATGTGTTTGGAACAGATTTAATATATGAAATATTTATATCTTGTTGTTACTAATATATTTTTTATTGATTATTTTATATTATATACTTGTGTAATGCATTTCTTAAGCTCAGGAAAATTTTTAAAAATTTAGTGAAGCCCCCTCCACCAAAATTTTCTGGCTACGCCCCTGCGACCGACTAGCCCCTCGGTTCGGTTCGATTCAGTTGGCTCAGTTTCGGGTCGGTTGGGCGGTTGCGGGTTGGTTCTGCACACCCCTAGAAACAATAGTTGATCTTCTCTGGTTCATAGTCTTCATAGGCAGTCTTCACATTCTGAATGAGCTCTTCCAGATTGTTTGTTTGCATTGTATCCTTCAGAGATTGTATAGCTCTGAAGAAACCTAGGTCATTGACATTGGTATCTGGAGAATTTGCTGGTTGACAAATTAGTGTGGAGTTGAATCCATCTGTATTTGCAATAGCTAGAAAGTCAGGGTCATCAGGGTTGATATGTGGCTTGGCATTATCTTGTTGGATGAAAATTTGATTGCCTAGTAGATGTGTTGGTCATTTAGCTTTAAAAGCAAGCATCATCTGCATGAAATAACAATGTAAAGTACATGATGAATCTGTAGGCAGATTCTGATAGCATTAACAAGTGATAAACACTTACCTAATTGAGTAGACTGTCTTTGGTGATTGGTTTTGTGATTGCTGGAATTGGTTTGACTTCTATTGTCCCTTTTGCTCTATTCTTTGAGTTTCTCTTTGCTGGTTCATATGTGATGAATGGGAAGATCCCAAACTTTCCATCAAACAAGGCATTTCCTTCTGCATCTATTATAGGCCTTGATACTGCACAGTTGAACATGATTTTGGGAATGTATCACTTTGATTTACAGCTCCTATTTAGTTCAGCCTCCCCTACCACAAGGTAGTATCTCTCTTTCTCTTTTGCTAGATAAAACCACTTCTCATCAATGTGTATTGTGTTAAACATGGATTGGAATTTGAATACACCATTTTTTGAGGAAGAACAAAGCTGACTAAGACTCCACCTTAGTCTACACAGGTTGTTCTTCTGAGTTAACTATGGCTTTATGGCAGAGGTGTGTGGTTTGAGTTTCTCAGCTTTTACATGTCTATGAAGTATAGAGTTGCTAATGGCAAGGTTTGGTGTCATAACCCTAAGTGAAGTTCTCTGATCCATAGGCAAACTCTGACTTTTTTTACATCTAATGATTTTCTATTTTTGTATTGCTTTCCTCTTCTTTGTGATTGCAGATTGACAGGAACTCCAAGTGATAGTTGAGCCAATGCTGCCTGTCAAACCCTCCATACATTCTTCAAGTTGATGTGGAATTTAGCTGCAACTTCTTGTTTTGCCCCATACTATTTTTATATGGGGCAAACACTATTTTTGTATTGCTTCCCTCTTCTTTGTGATTGCAGATTGACAGGAACTCCAAGTGATAGTTGAGCCAATGCTGCCTGCCAAACCCTCCATACTTCAAGTTTATGTGGAATTTGGCTGTAGCTTCTTGTTTTGCCCCATACTCAAGCTTCCCATCACAGCTCTGTTGCAGTAACCACTGAGCAATTGTATTCTTGCCTTCCTCTATTAGTTTTCTGTTAGAAGTAGAAAATGACATTGTAGTTTGTCTTTAATTTTCTGGTGTTGTGTAGTTGAGAGCCTTGAATGAGCTCAGGATTGTGTATTTATTGCTGCTAGAGTGGTGTTAGGTAGAGTTCAAATTTCCGTCCATGCTAATTCGATCAAATCAGTGTATCTTTTAACATTAGTTTATGAATGAGAGTGATTTTGGCTCCAAATTAAATCTATTTTGCCTCCAAAATTCCTGCAGCTTCTACTTTGCATTAATTACTGCAAATTTCCTTTCGATGAATATTCCTTTATTAGATTTTTATTCCTTTATCATCTCTGAAATCCTTCAGCAAACAATAAATGAATCGAAACAGTTTCCATGAAATATTCCATAACAAATTCCATGCAATATGCCATAACAAATTCCATAACAAATTCGGCTGTTCCATTACTTCTCTTTTAATTCCATGCAATTTTCCATACACTTCCTTTACAAAGTTTACATGCAAAGGAAGACTATGAAAAGAAATTTCATAACATTAATTTGGTTGAAAAAAATCGAACAAAAAAATGGAGCAAGCTTCAACAACATTAAATTTGAATTAACAATTTAACAAAGTAAAACAACAAACTCGAGCAAGCTTATTTTAGAAAATGACATTAATTTAATTCTTGTGAAATTTAATCGACTTCCATTTAATCGAACAACAAAATTAATTTTATTAATCGAGAAATCGTTCTTCCGAAATTGCATAAGAAGCCATGCATCACACTCTATTCATTTCATTGTAACACCCTTTTTCTAACTCTCTAATTAGCAAAAGTAATCACATGTCATTAGCACTACCCTTTTTGTCCACCCACTACACTTTATCAGCTTTCTTAGTTTCCGTGTTAGCACCCAAATGGGGCTTTAAATATGGGACGGGGGGAGTATAAAATAGAAACAGATCTGGCAAAAAAAAACAGATCTAAGAAAAAAAAGCAGATCTGCACACGATGCAAACAAGTTCCAAACACAAATCATATGAATTCATCAATTCGAATTAAGCCCGGGAATATGAGAAATTCAAATTTTATCGGTCATCATTTTTGTCTTGTACTGCTTCGGGTTTAAACTCGTCGGCTGCAGCTTCTTCTTCTCCGCCGGAATTGGAGGGTGTTTCTTCTTCTCCGTCGGTATGTTCCTCGAAGTCGCTGTCGGAAGCCATGGGTGGAGTAGATGGAGAAGGTGGCGCAACGGCGGAAATGGAGGTGGCGGATGAGAGGAGGCGGTAGGGTTGAGAGATTTTTAGAGAGAGAGAATGTGGTGCAGACCAGAAATTAGAAATGGTAAAAATGAGTATTTGAGTTGTGGTTGAAAACTGAAAATAAAACTTCCACCCTAGAGTAAGGGTATAATTGTCCAAAAGTCATGAATTTGGCTAGAATTTTACTATATTATGTTGATGACAAACATTGTAATCTAAGGGGTCATTTGGCTATATCACTCTTCCTCTCTATAATCAATCGTTCAGTCAAATAAGATTGTTACCCATACGCACTGAAAGTAGAGGTTGCGATCCCCAGAAGAAGAAAAAAAAAAAAAAAAAAAAAAAAGATTGTTAGAATCTGCACATGTATTTGAAAGTTGTATTTCACTTTTATGAATTTAATTATTGTATTAGGGGAAAAACTTTAGTCAGAGGTTTAAATCGATTTTTTTAAACAAGTACGACGGCAATTTAATAGTTGGAATATGAGAAACAAAATCTTGTTATCGAGAACCATCTATTATTAAATTCGTTCTATTAATTTCATGTTTTTATTAAGATAGTAATAATGGGACATAATGTCTTAAATATAATTAGTATTTTTTGTCCTATGATTTAAATAACGAATATGTTCGAAACGGTTTCCTATTTTTCGATTTTCTATTTTATTGTGTGATCCGTCTATAATTAGAACCGTTCGAAAACCTCTTAAAGGAGAAAAAACTTATAAGGAAATTTCACTAGCCGTATAAATTACAAAAGAATATGTTAATTGAATTCTAGGAAAAAGGATTAATTACCATATTAGTTTGAAGGATTAATTATGAATGACTTAGTACAAGGGAATTTCGCACATATATTAATTAAACCACTAATTAATTACCACTATAATTAAAAAGTCAAGATGAATGGCAAGATTCAAAACCTGAAACATTACACGAAAACTGCAACACAAAGAAGAGTAATGTACAATTTGAGACTTTAGATCGAGAAAATTGATTAAGGGAGAGAGGCCAGGCGGCTAAGTAGAAATCAGAAAAAAACTGGTGCAGGTAGCTAGCCAAGATACTAATACTACTCTACCCGTCTCTGTCTGTTCCTTTTACCAATTTATGTGACCACATTGGAAATTCCAACAGAAAATTAACCTAGCTAGCTATATATATGATCGACCCATGCCATCTCCCTTAATTAATCCTCCACGCATGGCAGCATGCATATAAATGAGATAATACTAGTATAATTAAAAGTGGGCGGTCAAAGATTGATAGTCATGATCTCCATCTCCTCCTCCTCCTCCTGCAGTAGCTTGCTCAATCTCAGAAGTGGAGTCATCTTCTTCGTCTAGATCAAAAAAGTCAGAAGAGGGAATGCCGTAGGCGCCGTGGCCGCGGCCGAAGGCCTTGATGTGATCCTTGAGGGATCTCTTGTGCTTGAAATCGGAACCGCAGAAGCAGTACCAGATTTTGCCGCAGTTCTTCTCGTGGGTACGCCAGTCGCCTTTAACGGCGAAGGGCTTGGCGCATTTCCGGCACATGAAGGGCTTCGAGCCGTGCTTGCGCTTGTAGTGAGTCTGGAGGGTTCGGAAGTCTTTGAGGGGTCGGGCGCGAGGGTGCTCGATGTTGTGCTTGCACCCTGCCGCAACGCAGTAGCACGGCAGCCGCAGCATCGCCGTCGGCTGCGTCCCCCGTAGCGATTCCGGCCCTTTTCTGTATTGCGATCCATGCCCCCACATATGCATCTGCACATCATCCATCCATCCATCCATCAAACTTCATTCGTTCTTTCATTCAGTCTCAACATTAAATTAATTTAAGAGATCGAGCTGGACACAGAGACATATTTTAGAGAGAGAGAGAGAGAGATTTACTTATATAAGTTAGTTATTCCTCTGTTTGCAAAATTAATTGCGACCTAAACCTAATGAGGAACATTAAAGAATCACCTCACTTTCACCTAGCTAGCTAGTAAGTAATTAGGTTGGTTTCACTTTCTTCTTATGTTTTATTTTCTTTATTATATATACGTTTTGCATATTAGTAAAAAACATAATTAATTAATGGCTTTTTCGCACATAGAATCATTTATAAACTATTTGAATTCAATTGTTTGGAGTACTGCTTGATTATGCTACACTACATAGACAAATGCAAATAGTTCATATTTCTATATACAACTGAAAATATATTAATATATTTAGAACTGTGCTCCTATTTCAACCAAATTAAGTTGAAAGTATACAACACTATTTCAAAGACAATCTTTATTTCTAAGGTAAATGACCTCTAAATTTCCAAACTATTGTCATCTATCATTTTACAACCTAGAAAAAAATCTGCCACAGAATATTCAAACTTTTAATTTCATCTGATTTTGCAACCAACGTCGGTTTTCAGCAAAATTAAATTTGAAATATCGCCTACGTAACTAATAACTTAGGTGGCCTTAAAACAACATTTTTTTATATTAAGTTGATTAAATAAAAATATAAAGCAAAAAAGAGGAAAATATTAAAATTTCAAATTAGGGGACAATCAAAGAATCCAATTAAGATTTAAATCCAATGAAGCCTAAATTTTTTTTCAAAAATCAGATTCGGCGTTGGCAAGTTCGAAAACAACCATATCTGCCACAGTTCATATTCTAAGTTCAAACCCTCAATTAAATTGGTTTTGCCATTGTGGTACAGAAGACTATTGTCGGCGCTGATAGTGGTGGCGGTTGCCGTCAGTGGTAATAGTGGACGGTGGTGGCGTGGGGCTGTTACTATAGAGAGGGTAGAGAGGGGAGATAAAGATAAGGGAATATATTTTTTTTTAATAACTATAGTTGCAAAATGACATCGTTCATGTAAGATAGAAGGAAGTCATTATGTTAGCCAAACGAAATTGCCATATAGGATTTTTCAGGTTACCATGTCATCACATATTTGGGGAAATTGGACTCGGGTTACAAAATCAAACGTAACTAAAAGTTCGGATATTTTGAGGTAGATTTTCTTTCTAAATTGCAAAATGAGAGAATGACAAAAGTTTGGAAATTTAGATGCCATTTACCCTTAATTATTTCTATATATAACATAAATCAACTAGCTCGAGCATGATTTAATTTCTATCAAAATGAAATGTCGGTAATAGTTCAATTATTGTTCCGGTTTAACATACTACTAGAGAAAGAAAGTGCATGTTGTACCATTACAGAATATTTCAAGATTTCTCTGGCCTCTGCAAATACTAATTAAATTAAACCCAAACATATGCATTGGGGTTGGAGAGTTAGAGCGGTGAATATAGACATGATATTTTGCAGTTGAACAATGCTAATTAAGTGAAGTGATCTGATGAAACAGCTATTACCCTTTACAACTTGTCAGTTTTTATTTTCAGCCACACATGAATTTTGGCTGAGGTAACAGTGTTCTTGCACAGATTTCAAAGGTTGCACACATTAAAGCTAGCTCATCTCCTAGTTACAAAACAGTAGTATAGGAAAAAAAAAACACACACACGCGCGCGCATATTTATCTATATAATTAAGTCTTTGTATACAAATCATATATATACAGTATAAGATTATTAAGACAGTTTGTTTTGGAGGAGATGAAGACGTCAAGAAGTAGAAAAAAGGGGAAGAAAACGGTTTTTAGAAATACTCTACACTATTTAAATCCAGAAATTCATCGAGATGTGAAGTGAAATTATTTGATGATAAGGAAGTAGAATATCTCATACCCTTATTTAATTTGAATATATCTATTTAGATATGTTTATAAAACTCAAATGTTCTGTGTAAAAAGATAAATGAGAAAAGGACGACTTTGAAGTTATGAAGCAGCAGCAGCATTTATTCAACTGAGAAAAAGGCAACATATTTTTCAGTTTCTTTAGAAGATTTGATTGATAAGAGCCAAACATAGGAGACTGATTGACAGTAGGCATGCAAAACAGCACAAGTGACTGTGTTAGTTGAATCAATCTCAAACTGACTTTTGTTCCTTTGACAAGACAAGTAATATAATATCTCAACTCTTGACATATTTCATTCCATCTCAAAGAATACAGCAACAAATACTTTGCCCCATTTAAGAAATTGAACTGTATTTCCTTGCTTTCGATTAATTTAGAGAATACGAAAATTACTAGTGGATATATATTTATCTGGAACATGTACAAAATTAGATACACACACACACACACACATATGTTTGAATGAACTAAGCCCAAATTCATTCAGATCACAACGCTTACGTTTCATTTCTTGCAGGTTTTAGTTAAAAAAAAAGGGGCAAGATTTAACATGACATTTCATGGGATGAATGAAATTAAGAAAAGATAGTTACTGTGAAGAAGCGTAGACCAATAAAAGGAGATTAGCTTAAACATATCCCCACACACACACTTTCTCTCTCTCTCTCTCTCTCTCTCTCTCTCTCTCTCTCTCTCTCTCTCTCTCTCCTCTCTCTCTCTCTCTCTCTCTCTCTCTCTCTCTCTCTCAATCATATCCCTAGAAACACAAACACACACATACCATGAAAATTGAAACATACATATCATATCACAAGAGAGATCATTAATTAAATCCAGCTAGGGACAAGGTAGAAAAGGCATATAGTATATAGTAGTAGAAAGGTAGGGGTTGTTGTCTGAAAATAGAATTACCTGGAGATTGTTGTATCTGTTAAAGGTCTTGCAACAAAGGTGACATGAAAACTGGGTAGGTCCAATGAGGATTTGCGAAGGAGTGGGAATCCAGTACTGGCCCATATTCAACCTGTTCAAGGGCAGCCCAGAAAGTATATCCGCGCCATCTTTATCCGGAGCCGGAGGAGGAGGAGGAGGAGGAGGAGGACTTTCTCCTCCGCCGGGGCCCCCATCAGAATTAGGGCTTGGTAGCCCTATCTGTAGGGCTATCGTTACATTCTCGTCGCAATTACTAGGTAACTTTTCAGTTTTGATGGGATGATTGCATGAATGGTTGAGGTGTGATTCTTGAGAGAAGTTGAGGCTGTTGAGAAGAGGGAGGGCTTCTTTTGGAGGATGTGATGATGATGAAGAAAAACAAGAAGAAGAAGAAGAAGAAGAAGAAGAAGAAGAAGGGATTAGTGATGAATTAATATATTGAGGGTTTGATGAGGAAGAAGAAGAAGAATAGTACTGTGAATGAAGAGGAGAACTGAAGTTGAACCAGAAATTATAGTAAGGTTCTGTCATGATTAGAGCTCAGTATAGGGAGATTGACAACGGAATTTCCTTTGATGATGAGTTGATCAATTGATTAGTGTGCTGCAGAGATTAGCTGACACGGAGGTGGGAAGTGATATTGTGTGTCTATATATATACACAGGACGGGGGGGGGGGGGGAAAGAGAGAGAGAGAGAGTCCGCAATGGTGGAAGGGGAAAATCCTCAAGAGTTTGTAAAATCAAGAAATTTTGATCCCTGGTAAAGCTGCAAAATAAAGAAAAATACAGACAATTAGGAGTGGGGAATGAGTGAGTAAAAGGTGCAAGTTAATGCAGTACAATTTTTTACCCAAAAAGAGAGTTTGGCCTTTTTTTTTTTTTTTCTTCCAAAGCAACATTTTTCTATAATTTTGTGACTTGAGAAATCGTTTCATCAAGGCCAATTGTGTAATGTGAAACCAAATTTAGCTATGTGCGTGTATACAACATATATAAAAACAAAAGATATATGAACAAACATGATTCCTTATCGTAGAAAGTACTATATACATATACTCTCGTAGATGAATTACTAGTTATTATCCATAATAAATACTCGTTTTTAGCATTTATTAATAACTGGTACAAGTAGTTATAACAATGATGATATTATTCAACTGAAACCAAATTAGATTTTCATTTAATACATATACATTGTAAGAAATAACCTTTTTTTTTAATTAACTTGCATTTCATTCTATGTATAAATAACCGTTTTATTTATTATTTTCATTCTAAATAAAATAAAATAAAATATTATTTTGTCTGTTACTAGTATATACCAATAACTAAATATAACAGTTAATTATCAATTATCATGATCATATTATCACTATTTCATAATATTGTGCACATATAGACTATATACCATACTAAATAGGAGACAATGTATAATGTGGATATATACTCTAAATTATACTAGTATATGATATATCATGCATCAATCGATAATTAAATACTAGTATGTCAAGAGATCCAGCATTTGCTTTGAAGATTGTGTTGACTGTTTCTTGAATTCATGCACATTAATCTATTAAGCAAGTAAACTTTTGAACTTCGGCTGCTGGGAATAAACAACATTAGTCAAAAGTCAATTCCCATAAGAATTTCTTACCAAACTGTTTCCGAGGAGGCTAGGCCACATGGAAACATTACACATTACACAACATTATAATATCTCTTTAATTATATATATACATATTAATTTTATCACATTTGTAGACTTTTTCCAATTAAAAAACATTATAGTACTATATTGAAATGATCTTAAACAATACGAAAAGATTTCAAGCAGTCGAAACTAATGAAGTATATATGCACATCGTATTATAGCTGTATGTTAGTAATTAACTGCAATACTGAATTAAATTGCCAAAAAATAAACAAAAAGGAGAGCAGATTAATCCTAGTATATACGAAGAACCTTTGATGTTTTCAACCAAATTGAAAAATTAATGATTAAATATATCAATCCTTCTTTTTAAGAGATTAAATATATTAATTTTGAATAACGTAACATCCAATATTATCAAGTTAAACCTAGCTATAACAATTTGTATTGGATAGCATACAGTTATATATCTGATTTACTATGATTACTAATGAGATAATATTTTTTCCAAAACAATAAAATAAAAACAATTTGTCAGATAGAAAATGTAAACAAATAGTATGATCATTGCAAACAATAGGTACGAATAGAAATATAATTAGAGAGTAACATGCCACCAACTGACAGCAGTGTCCATGAACACAGTTTTTCCCTTTTAGGTTGCTATATATACATGTATATTTTCATAAGTGAACAAATTCAAAAAACCTCATCTACTTGGCCCGCTCATTTATTATCTGCGATGAAATTGTGAGTGTGTACGTATACAGGTTCTTCCTTGGATCTTCTTTCTAAATAGTAGTAGTACTTATTTTATAGGATAATTTTCAATAAAATAGCCAAACTATTTGAGCTTTTACATTTATATTCCAACCTATCAAAAATTTCAATTTAATGGCCAAACTATCGAATTTTTCACAATAATTTGCCAGCCCCATTCTTCCGACTAATTATGTTCGGTGTGGCACGCCGGACATATGACATGGATTAATGCGTGATGTGGATTTACAAAATAATAAAAAAAAATATTTTTTTTTTCTATAATTGTTGAAGTAATAGAAGGCAGCACCCCAGCCACAACAACTTCCAAGGGAGGAGGTGCAGCAGCAGCACCCAGTATCTTTCCTTTCCTTGTTTGTTTGTTTTATTTTTTTGCCCCTTCATTGCGGCATTTTGACGAACTCCTTGGCTTCAATAATTGTTGTCATTGAGGCTTTGTGACAAAACCTTCAACAATCCAACCAACTCTAGCAGGAGAGTACAAAGACCTTGCACAATCAATTTTTAGGTTTGCTCGTTTGTACTCATTGTTACAGGAAAAATATATACATAAGAAAAATTATAAAAAAAAGTTATATAATTTTTTTTTTGTAAACCCATGTCATACTTCTGTCTTGCCATGTCGGGCATGATTCGCCGGAAAAATGTGGGTGGCCCATTTATTGTTAAAAAATTGATAGTTTGGCCGCTAAATTACAATTTTTGATAGTTTGGAATATAATTGTGAAAGTTCGAATAGTTTGACTATTTTATTGAAAATTACCTTATTTTATATGTATATCTTTATTTAAATATTTATTAAAACATGTGATGCTTAATGAAAATAATTTCAATAATTAATGACGATATTAACATTAATCAATCTTATATAAGAATGTGAGAATGATACATTTTAATGCATTTTTATTACATTAATAATGCATATATTGCAGAAATATAATACATACATATTGTAATGCATAAACTGCAATGACTTAATACTTTTACATTGTAATGCATAAACTACAGTAACGTAATGCGTCGTCAAATATGAGTATTGATTAACAAAGATCAAGAGTCCACATTTATTCTCATTTTTCACCTAAGAAAAAATATTTTCACATGATCCTCTTTCTAACTAAAAATAACGAATTTTTGTCACATAAATAATTAAGGTGCATGATGGGTAATGATATTCGGCCACACTGTGGCCGACTACACAAGCTAAAAATGGTAATACAAGTTTTGAAAATGGAAATATACCCTAATTGGAAAGCATAAACCCTAAGGGGGAAATGTGATTATTTTCATTTTTACAGTCAACTTTCCTTTATTTTATACGTGTGGCTGGCCACAGTGTGGCCGAATGTCACTACCCAAATTAATAATGGGACAAAAAGAAAAAAGAAAAATGGTTTTGGAAGATTTTGGTGGGATATTCCAAAATGCTCCAACATGCATGAATATACAGATTTGATAAGACATCCTAGTACATATAATTCAGAATCTCTAAATTTTACCCATCATAACTACTAGCTAGCCTACATTGTACATCACAAAATTATGCTAATTCGATTTGCAATATAGAAATGCATGTGCACACACACGCATACACTACTATAAGCAGTAATTTTTAATAAGATCATAGATTGCTTTAGTATTATTATCAATGCATTATCTAAATATTTTATTTACTCCATATTATTATATCAAAACGCATTCAGAAGAGAACTCACATACCGATACTTTAATCAAGATATATATAGTTCCAATCACAAAGAAAGAAATAAGAGTTTTGGGTAAAAGATTTAGAGAATTAAATTCTAGGGAAATGCCACTTTTAGAGTTAGAAATACTAATTATCTTTT
This sequence comes from Schizonepeta tenuifolia, assembly GCA_029490685.1. Lineage (NCBI taxonomy): Eukaryota > Viridiplantae > Streptophyta > Magnoliopsida > Lamiales > Lamiaceae > Schizonepeta > Schizonepeta tenuifolia. The sequence goes on from JANLIY010000032.1 coordinate 60,917, forward strand.
TCACATATGCAAAAATGTGAATTCACGTGAGATTGTTGCATATTTATAATTTCACATATTATTTAATTAATATTATTCACATACCTTATTATGTGATTTCATATATTATACTCATATTTAAAATCTAGGAAGAAAAGCAAAAAAGTCAGAAAGTGGTAGTTTTTGTATGTTTTAAAATCGATGGTATTATTAGTAATTTTTTTTTTATCTCCAAAAGTGTTATTATCCCATTTGTCCCAAAGATCTTGTGTACGGCCAGTCACACCGTGTAGCTGACTGTAATTAAAGGATAATTAAAAGTATTGTTGGATTTAGAGAATTATAGTTTATTAATCCCAATTAGAATTAGTTAATTAAAAAAATTGGGTTCACCAGGTCCACACTGTACTAAAGTCTTCCTATTTTTTTTATGTATGTCCTAAACTCATTAGCTCAAATAGTGTTCTTCTATGTTGCCATTATAAAATTCAAGGCGTTATAAATGGCAGAAGTATCAAGAGACTTGTAGTATTACAATAATGTGGTACATAATTTTTTTTATAACTAATACCATAAAACTTAAAATACTTTTGTAACTAATTATAAAAACCATTGACAACGATAATCTTTCATATTGAACGTTGATGGATGACGGTTTGTATTTATTTAAATAACTGGTATTGACAAAGTATTACTACTATATTTTAATTAAGTAGTATCTATAGATATTCAATCTTACTATATATTTTGGTAATTGTAACTATAACTGTACCATTGTATAGTATTATGTTATTAAGCCAAAATAAATAAATTAAGCCTAACTAAACGTGAAAAACAGTGTCCATGCTTTGACTGGTAGTCATGGGATGTTGATGTTTACAAGAGTGCACGAGCGAGCGCGCGTGTGTGTGTTTTTCGATCTATGGATTTTTAAGATGTCCACATTTATCTTTGGTGATCTCTAAACAAATCTGTGCCTTCCCATTTAGCAATTCTAGATGGACCATTTCAATACTCTTTCTGCTTTGTTTTCCTACTATTTCTTCCATTCTTTAATTTTGAAAATTGTTATATTTTTCGAAAATCAAAGTTAATTTGGTTGAAGGTCAATTAATCAAGAAATTAATTATTTTAAGCATGTTGAAGCTGTTTTGATGTGGATAAAATTCAAACTATCAGGTTTAATTAATTTACCGATATATTTGTTTTTGGGTGCGTTTACTTTGATGGAAAAATTTCCATTGGAAAATGATGGATAAGAAAAGATGAGAAAATATTAACATTTTCATCCTTTTCTTATCACATGTTTAATAGGATGGAAAAGAAAACTATCACATGGTCCCCCACCCCTTCCCCATTTTTATGCCTTTGGGAAATGTTTTCACATCAAAAGCTAAGGATAATACTATCCAACATTGAGAGAAAAAGAGTGAAAAATGACTGCCCGAGAAAAATTTCCAACCTACCTGGAGAAAATTTTCAATCATAGTAAACATGTGAAAAGGATGGAAAATGGGTGAAAATTTTCCTATTTCACCATTTTCCATCAAAGTAAACACACCCTTATAAAACAATTGATAAGGTACTTAATTAGAATACACTTGATTTTAATTGATTATTATTTCAAATGTATATTTTAGGTCAATTGACCCAAATTATTCAAAATTATCTTTACCTAACCCGAACCAAAAAGGTAAATTAATGTTTTATCAAGTGCTTTAAGATATTATTTATCTCAAAAATTGAAACTGAAATCTGTAAGCTAGTACCGATACTAGCTAAATGATTAATAAGTCATATTTGCATTGAGCAGGACTAACCTCCTTTTTTCTAAGTGGGTGGGACTGGCATAATATTGATTATTTGAAGTTCTGTAGATTATTTGTGTTGAGGTGCATTTCTTAATCAATACAGAGATAAATATTAGAAGTGTACAGTCATTTGAACTTTAATTCAATGGTTCTGGTTCATGAAGGTCCATTTGTGACTGCACAGCCTAATAATTACTATTGACTACCTTTCTATTGATATAACTATCCTTTCTAATTTCATGTCGAATCTCTTTGAAAAGATGGTTTCTATGCAATCTTTTTCACACAAAAACAAAGAAAATATATAGTTTTAAAAAATTATATTTGTAACAAATGTTGATAATTAGTCCAATTCATACGAACAATTGAGGAGTGTTTGGCTAAACTATTTTAAATAGCTTATATAAGCTCCAATATTTTGTACTCCTTCCGTTCAGTTATTCTTATCTCATTTCCTTTGGTCATGGGTATTAAGGAGAAAAGAATTAAAAATAGAATGTGAACGTCATAGAAAATAATTAGAAATAAAATGGGTAGAAAGAGAATGAATAGTGAACATCATAGAAAATGATCAGGGGAATACTAGTGAAAGGTCGAGTACTTAGGAGAAATAAGTGCCACATTAGTAATTTAAATAACTCTTAATTTAGCCCAAAAAAAACATGACAAAAAAAACTGGACAGCGTAAAAAGAAACAAGACAAGAATAATGGGACAAAGGGAATGGTATGTTTTAAGAGCTTTATAATATAAAAAAAAAATAAGATAAGATGACGTAGATTTTTAAAGCTTATAAATTGTTAGAGCTAATTTTTAAATCTTATAAGTTGATTGGGATCTTATCTTATACTTTTCAAAGAGTTTATAGGCTCACAAAACACCTTACAAGTTGATTTTTTGAATGAAAAAAAAAAAACCAAATCTGATCTTATATGTATGTTTTAAAGAGCCCGTAACCTCAGCCAAACACTCAACCCACTAAATGTGATATACTCCACTCAATTTGTCACACTTCTTTTAAATAGACTAGTAATTTGTCATATAGGAGTATCAAATAAGAAAAGAATGAACACTTTAAAACCCTTCAAAAATAAAGTGATGGAATCTATTCATTTTCCATCTTTTATAGTTATTCTTAATTTGCGTGGTGAAGTAATTAAGATGATAAATTGAAGAAAGTATTGCATGATTAATGTATAGAATGAGAGCAGCTGGATCCCACTAGCATGATGGTGTTTGAGGAGGTAAAGCCTTGATTGATGAGTTGTGTTGTGAGAAAATAACAACGGAATTGGTGGGAGTGAGAGGTGGCCGCGCGCCTAGACAGGGACTTATCACTCCTCCTCCTCCGACTCCCACCCATTTTCATTTTTTTCACTCTCATCCATCCTCATGCTACTAAACTTTTACTTGTACACTACATTAATGGCATCCATTTTTGTCAATTTTTTTGACCATTCCCATTCCCCCCATATATTCCAAAAAAGAAATTAAAATTAAATAAATGTATATCGGATCTGCAATGATTAGAAGTAACTGTTGAGATAGAAATATGACGTCATTCATACTTTATTGGCATTTGCTACTTTGCCTTCTGCTACCTGCATGATAGTGATATATTTGCCCCCCCAATCCTTCTCCTACCATTTTTACCCTTGCACGCAGTATTCAGTATTGTCTGTATATACTGTATACAACACACACACATACACATACACATACACATACACATACACATACATAAGCTATGTTCTGTGTATATGAATTAAAATTTAAAAGGTAATAAGTTTTTGCCATGACATTTTGCATAAAATTTTGAAATTTGAAGTACTGTATGCATCTCCGTCAAAACCATGCATGCTGCATTGACTAGTCTTAAATTAATACTACTTCGTTTCTTATTTCAAACATATACTCCATCCATATCTTATGCTACAGTCATATATATTTTCTTATACAGTACTGTCAATTTATAATGTAACTAATTGAGAGATCAGATTAATATATACTATACTGTAATTTGCATTTACTATGTATAAACATATATACGTGATCAGCTAGACCTAGAAGCACTCCATGCATGTGTATGTACTAGACATGATTAAGGAATATTCTTGCATTATACTACTATTTGTCATATAATTTACTTAGCATCTTACATACATCAATTGACAGTTGCAGGAATTAAAATATATTACAATATGCTAATAGACAAACTGTGTTGAGCCTATATTATTTCTGCCACATTGACCATTAAATGATTAGGGTTTCCAATATGTCACTGCTTAAATAGTACTCCACATAATAACTATATGCTTATATACATCATCATTAATATTGTGTATATTAATTGTATAAGAGAACAAAAATGAATTCTGTCTCTTGTACTTTTGTTATCATTGCAGATTTTATCATTTGGGCTTCAAACAAAATAATAATAATACTAATATTAATAAAAATAATAATAATAATAATAATAATAATAATCAACAAGAAGATTAATTAGATTTTTTGATAGCTATTAGCAAAAAGATATGTGCATTTACATTTCACTTCAATTTCAATTATATTCACTAATTTCGAATCAATTGTTAAATGTTTTTTAAAAAAAATATGTATATATCTATCAATTTATTTGAAGAACGGAAATAAAAACTTAATCGAGTTGTTATAATCCATTAGGCATTGATTTGGGGGATAGCTTTGTTTTTCTTTTTTGATTTTACTATATATTATAACTAGTAAGTAGCCCGTCGAGTAATTTTATATTTTCATTTATATATTAAAAATAATTTTATCATAAATAATAGTATTTTATTTCACCAATGAGAGCAAGGGAAGAAATACAAACATCTTGTAAACGACAAAAACCAATCACCATTATAACTTTGAAAAAACTTATTTTTTTCTCTCAACACTTTCCCCTCACTCTCTCTAGAATTTTTCTCCAAACACTGACTTATATTTAAAAATAGTTTTATATTTTATTTAGAAGTTGTTATGCTGTTTACGTTAATTATAAATCAAACTTAGTAAATTAATTATATTTCACGTATCAAAATTTATAATTATGAATGACAATAAAGCACATACTTATTCATCATGTATTTTTCAAATCTTAATTTGTTTAAAATTTTTTTACATCTCGATTAAAATATATAGTGACTTTATTGTATATACTCGTCGTAAACTTGTTGGGTAATAGTACCCAATAAAAATCTGAACACTACAAAGTTAATATTAACTAAAATAGCAAAAATTCTTCTTTTTATGTCTATTTGAATCGTCTCGTTGGTTATAATACATTGATATCTCTAATCTTAGCCCAAGTCCGAGATAAATATATTTGCATTTTCATTCTTTATTTTTCAAATCTAAATTTGTTTAGAATATCTCCATTAAATTTGTGACTTTATTGTATATAAAAAGATAATATCAACCAAAATTAGTCAAAATAGTTCTTTTTATGTCTATTTAAATCATCTTGTTGGTTGATTATAAAGTGATATATCTGATCTTAGCCAAAGGCCGAGAAAGATATATTTACATTTGCAAAAAAAAAAAATTATGTCTATTTGAATTATCTCGCTGGTTTGAAATCGTCTCGTTGGTTTGAATTTATGTATTTTCAAATTTAAATTTGTTTAAAATTTTTCTACACTTTGTTGTATATAACCGTCGTAAACCTGTTGGCTAATAGTACTCGACAAAAATATGAACTTCACAAAGTTAATAAAACTATTAACTAAAATTAGTAAAAATTATTCTTTTTATGTCTATTTGAATCGTCTCGTTGGTTTATGATAAATTGATATCTCTAATCTTAGCCAAAGGTCGATAAAAATATATTTACATTTTTAGGATTGTTTTTTTCTTCTTTATTTAGTTATTTATTCATACATTAGATTTAATGTGACATGAGTAGTATTTTTAGCAAGCACTAATCGAACAGTTTAGGAAAATATGAATGAAAGATACATAGAATTTCATGTTGATATGTTTATTAGATATATTTATTTAGTTTTCGTAGAGATTTTCGGTTACAAAATTTCTATTAGCCTCTTAAATTCTAATTTGTGTATTGTGTTGCTCTAAATTTAATTATTGTCGCTATTTGTAGGAAAACTTAAAAAATAATTTATATTTTTCATAATTATTAAATAAATAATTAAGAATGAAAATGGATTATATAATTTATATTTAAAAATTGAAGATATGTATCTATTAAGAATTGAGACATAGTATATAATATTAATATTATGAATTAATAATACACAAAGCTTAAAAAACGTGTGAAGAATAAGATATAAAGATATATATTAATAATAGATTTACATGTGAGACATTATGAGAAATTATTATATGAATATAATAAGTAATATACGTGTATTATTATATGAATTAATAATGTCAAAATTATCATAATCAAGAAAAACTGAAACAGAGCACCGTAGAGAGAGCACCGCTTATTTTCTTATTATTAATAAGATAAGATAATACTACTATCATCAATACATGTTATATGTGTATTTTATAATTAATATCCTCTGATATAGGGGTATAATTAATATCCACATATATGATGATGATAAATAGAATACAAAGCGTATCATATATATGGTCAGGATTATCATATATATATACACATTATTAATTTTTGGGTTAATTTGTCTAAAATACATTACCTTTTTCGAATTTTGAATTTTAACATGACCTTTAATTACTGTCTAAAATACATCACCTTTACACCCTTTTGAATTTTGATATGAAATCTGAAAACCCCCAATTATATCTGACGCGGCTGTCGGAATGTGGAATTTTAGACATTTTTTGGACATAAAGAAAGAAGAGGGGCATACCAGTTAGACACATTTCGCCTCAAAATTTCACCCCAAGCTTCCGCTCCAATTTTTGTCCCAAGGTTCCGCTCTAATTTTCTGCATCAATCTTGCGCCCTTTGACACAAATGGCAATTGAAGAAGAAAGAGAAGAAAAATCTCACTTAAAGAACCCTAGATCCCAATTTCTCTCATTTTGATGGTGAATGAAATGAAAAATCTAATGTCGTTTTGTGTTATTAATATAGACATGTCAAATGTTAAATTGCCACGTAACTAATAATTAACTGACACATTGGCTAAAAACTGTCATGTCTGCTGCCGGAAATTTCACCGTGTCAAAATTCAAAATGATTTAAAGGTGGTGTATTTTAGGCAAAGTAATTAAAGGTCATGTTAAAACTCAAAATTCGGAAAAAGCAGTATATTTTAGGCAAATTAACTCTTAATTTTTTATTTTCCTATTTTAATCTTATTGATAGAAATGTCAAATTATCGGATCGAGCCAACCTAAGTTCATGGAGTCGTTGAAGGGAAAAATGGAATAGGCTAGTCGATAACATGGATTAATTAATCGTCCAACAGTTGGGCATTTTTAGTCCTCCCGGGGGGGATAGGCATGCCTTAATATTTTGTGCCGGGGCGGCCGTGTCTGAGCACACAATATTTTGAATTAATTTCTTTGATCCTCTAAGAGCATGAATCACTGAACTAATCTTAAAATTTCCAGAATAATATTGGACGCGCGCGCGAATGAATTCGAAGTCATCCGATGACAAACAACTGAAAAGCTTCGATGACACACGACCCATCACTTTATTTTCTGCACCAAAAACAGACATATTCAAACATGTCGCAGACCACAATTAATATTAAAACCCCCGCCCCGCCCCTACATAACTATATTTGGTTCTAATCCTGCTGCATCCTCATACTGCCGGAAAATTCAACCCACTTTCAGGCTGATATGTCCGACAACCTAAATAATAATAATAATAATAATAATAATAATAATAATAATAATAATAATAATAATAATAATAATAATAATAATAATAATAATAATAATAATAAAAAGGTCGGCAGTGGTGAATTTATCCCAAAGTGATGGCCTTGTTATGGTCAACCAGTGTGCGAAATAATGAGTAGGAAAGGAACATATACTTCAATTCAATTTCAAGCAATAAAATAAATACAATATATATATATATATATATATATATATATATATATTTTGATAGGCATTATGCAAGGAACAAATAGAGTGTCCCACTCATTAATAATGATGGTCGAACTCGAAGCCCATTTCTTAATTACATAGAGATATATACATATGAAATGGAAAGCTAGGGTCACTTTCTGCAAATTAATGCACAATTACTTAGAGAGAGGGTTGAAGCAGAAGGGTGTGTACTTAAAAGACACTGACATCATGTAGGAGACATGTGATGTGTGTAAGAATTGTGGAAAAAGAGATATAATTGACAGTAGATTCCAAAGCACACCAATAAAAAAGAGAAGAGAAGAGAAGAGAAGAAATAGAAGGAAAGGGGGCCGGGGCCGGGGCAGCAACTGCAGTAGTAGTCGTCAAGAAACAAATTAATTAAGAGAGATTAAGATTAGGGTGGAATTAAGGATGGATTATACATATGACAAAGTGAGTGAGGGGAGGGGCAAGAAATAGACTACTCAACCAGCATGGCATGGGGATGGGCTCGACGTCGAAAACGACACCCTTCCTTCATATCATTCTGCTACCTTCGAGGCCTCCCAACCCACCTCACCTTACTTAATAATTCAAAAATCAAGAAATTAAGATGTGTGGCACTGGCACGTCGTTAGGACATATATATGCATCAGCACGTGAACAGCCTCAAACTATAGTATTACCAAGAGTGTGAGTGTGAGTGTGAGTGTGTGTGTGTGTGTGTGTGTGTGTCTGTATCGATATGATGATGATTGATGATAATTGAAATGAAATTGTGTTTGAGTTGGTGCGGTATACATAAAATCCCGAAAATCCTGCAAGAAATGGACATTACTTGAAAGAGATTAATTTGAAGCCTGAATAAACCAACATACCCGGCCCTCCTCCACTCTACACCCATCATGACAAGGCCCATGCCCATCCCACAGCCTTATTTTTTGAAGCGGGCCAAATTAACAACTTTTTCTAAAAGATTTAATTTGCCAAAGGGTTGTCAATTTTGTTAAAAGAGAAACAACTTCTTCCTCCAATTCCAAGGAAATTAGCTAAGGGAATTAATTAAAGAGTAAGTGGTTGGTGGAGATCTCAACTGTCAAATTATATATCCTCAACATCAAGGACCACTATGCATCAACTGCTATCTATATGTCTTGTTTGGATTGGACGACAGAGTTATTAGCAACAAACAGCATGAAATTTATTACTGAATGCTTTTACTGGAGTTGGGATCATTGATTCACTGCCATAGAATACAAGCTAAGTAGCTAGCCAAAAAAAGACTTGGTCAAATCATCGGGCCAGCTCGGATCAAAATTTCATATCAGGCCTACAAAAAGCATATAGCTCATTCTAACTCAAACTCCAATAGATTTGGGCCATTCGTGGCCCAAACCCAATCTGTGTTGAGCTGCTCCAACAAACTTACCTAAAACTCATGAATATTCCAATATTGATTAAATAATTTATTGAGAGATGAGCAATCACAATGTACTACTACGTACTCCCTACGTCTCTGACTCATCTTTCCTGTATCAGTCTTCCCTAAATAGCAGAGTCATTTTATTTTGGGACATAATTTCACTATTATCTTATAATTTTTATTCTTTTCTTTACTCATAATGGTAGGTTCCTCTCTTCACATTTTTTTATCCATTTTTTCACTCACAATTACCTAACTTTTATTAAAACTATTCAGGAACAAAGGGAGTACCATTTATTGGTTAAAGTATTTTAAAAATCAATCCGATCACACCAATCAAGTGAACTGGAAATTAAATCGGATATAACTAGTGCGAACCGGTCAGTGACAGAGGTAGAAAAAATTATGCGGGGACCCTATTCATGTAGTTTTTAAAATTTGTCAGCAAAAACAATAAATTTCAAAACTAACACAACATTTACTCTAAAAATATATTGTTTACACCAGTGTGCAATAAAATTCAAGATAACCCGTAAAATCAATAACAACATAATGAACAAATATAATGAGAACTTTTCATATTTTATTGTGAAAATCATACCGTTTAATAACTATACCAAAAAAATTACATTCAACTTTTAATTGGAGTTTCGATCTTTCTCAATGAGTGCGGATTTTTGTTTGGAGTGTGTTTCGAAATATTATCCTGATGGAGATGAATTTGCATAAGCATCATGAGCTGGTTTTTGGGCATTGGATGGTGCCGAAAGGGCTAGGGCACGACGAGCCACTGATGAACTCATATTTGTGTCCATCTTTTCTTGTGTTTTTATTGTTCATTTTAGTCTTTATCGAGTCGAAGTGTGTCTGGGAGGACACAAAGTCGAGAGATGGTGTATAGGGAAGAACAGGTGGAATCTTGGGCAAAACCCGGTGAAAATCTGTTATTGAGATGCTGAGATAGCGATACAATGCAAATGGACATAGAGCTGGAAGCTTGTAGCTGGGCAACAACGTTCTATTCAATCTACAAGTTAGGAAGTACCTCCCCATATCCTTGAAGCCAACAGACAGAGTACTCGGAGGAGCCAAGATCCTGGTCAACATAGGAAGCGATACAGGATGCAGACATCGAAGTCAAGATGTAAGTCGGTGCAGCAGCGGAGTTCTTCTTTTCCAAGGAAGAGGATAAGGATCGAAGATATCTTTCCTTATCCTAACTAAACCTAATCAATGAAGATATCTACCACGTAAGGGAAGTAAATCGTAGCTGCATGGATAAGGAAGGAGGCGGATATGCATGGAAAGAGTCCTTTACCAGCAAGGAATCTATCCTAACCCTAATTCCATCGCCTATATATATGGCCGACTTCACTTTGTAATAGGAGAGGATTCGAGTTTTATTAGCTTAGTTCTGCATTCTAGTTTGAAGAGAGCGTGAGGAAGAAACAAGTCCTACGGGCAAATTACTTTTATATTTCGTGTTTAGAATTTTCTGCATTAGTTTTTAGTTGTTGGCTTGAAGCCAAGACCTTAGTTAATGACTTACGTTTTGAGCAGCAACCGTTTTCGGTATAATTTCAAGTATGATTTCCCTTATATGTTTTGTGCTTTTATTTAAGATTATGTCTAGCTAAATTTATTATTTGGGTTGGATGTAGATGATGTGATCTTAATTACTCGTTCTAAACTCGTGAGGTCGAATTGTGTGAGTTCGTTATTTATTTTTATTCCCGAAACACTTAGGAATAATTCTAAACTTAATTGATATTGACATATGCTTGATCACCATCTAGATATTGAGATTAAGTCATTAACAGAATTTGGGATTAAACTCGAGAGAGTCTCTCGTGCCCAAGAAGGTAAAGAGTGTTGGAGAGCAGTCGATATTGACCTACCTTTTGACTGTTTTGGGTGTGTTTATTCTTAATGCCTTTTGGGCAACATCTTTGCCTTCTGGTCAAAGATCTGTAAAATTGGATAGACATAAGCTTCGCGTATTTATATCGTGACTTCGTGACCATTAGGGTATAAACTAATCTTTGTCTTAAACCAAGTAATGAAAGCAAGTCATTGAATATCTTTGCACCAATGAACGAGTGATGAGTAATTAGGATCATTGATTCGAAACCCAATCCGAACTTCTTTGTTATTTGATATTTCATTTGTTGAGTTACAGGATATTGAGATACATCTCGACCATAACCCATTTTGTTGAGTACTACCTGAAGAGTAGATCTACGCCAAGTCCCTTGGGATCGACCCCACTTGCCATTAACTACTACCTTGTTGGGCAAGAGGTGTTTTATAAATTTATTTGTGGGAAGAGTGTAACGACGGTCCTTCGTCAAATTGGCGCCGTTGCTGGGATTTGATTTTAAGCTAGTGTACTCTTCTAGCTTGAGTTGAGCGCGGTTTATGCCTAAGCCACATCTACAGAGTGACGGAGATCCACAAGATCATGATGCATGCCCGGAGGTGATAGCTAGGAAAAATCGGGCAGAACAACGCAGGAAGAAGATAGATCTGGAGAAAGGCGTCAACGAACCTTCAGAGCCCCCGTGCTTGACAGAAGGTCATGATATTGAGCAAGAAGACAATTCTTGCTCAACAGCGAGTACAGACAGCGAAGAGTCAACATCCAGTTCAGAAGCAGAGACATCAATAACCAATCATGGCAGGACAGCAAGAGAAAACCATCCGTCAGATTATGTTCCCTGACGACAAGGGAATCAGACCTTCAAGCATCCAGTTGCCCACCATCAATGGCAACTGGGAGCGAACAGATATTGCCCAAGTTCAGTGATCATCCCGAAGAAGACCCTCAGACCCATCTTCAAGACTTTGAGATGGCGATCAGCACTGTGAGGAACAATGCCCCTCCTGCCCGAGATACATTTTCCGACTACGTAAGGTTACTCACGTTCCTATTTTCACTACTAGATGGAGCACGTGAGTAGCTCTACACTTTTCCAGAGGGAAGCATTGACACCTGAAAAAAGATGCAGCAGTTTTTTCTTGACAAGTACATACCCGTGGGCCGGATACAAAGTAAGAGGAATGCCATTTCCTCGATCAAGATGGGTGGAAGTGAGTCGTTGTATGACTACTATGAAAGATTCAAGAAGTTGATAGCAAGATGTCCTCAACATCGAATTCAAGACATTGACTTGATTGAACACTTCTTAAAATGATTGAGGGCATCCGAAAGGAAATGGATAATTGCAGCTTGTGGAGAAGCAATATGTGATCAACCACCTTCAGAGGTGTTTAAGAGAATCGGAGCAATGGCAGAACAATCACGAGATAAAGATGATATCCCGAGAGGGGGGTATGAAGGCAACAAGGGCAGCTCAGACAACTTGGTCAATACCATGAAAGAATTCATGGCCAAGATGGATGGTCAAATGGAGGCTTTGAATAAGAAGGTAAATGGCAAGGAATTTCAAAGAGCCATAAAGAAATGCAAAGTATGTCAGGCAACATCTCACATCACCGCAGAATGTTCCAGTTGGTTCGTGGAAGAAGGAGATGAGGTGAAGGCAATAGGTCAGAACCAGCAAAGCGGTGGGCAACAAAGGTTCCAATATAGCAATAACAACAACTATGGCAACAACTTTGGCAATAGGCAGAACCAGCACGAGAACCTGAGGTATGGCAACAACCACTATCAAATACCTTCTGCCCACCAACAACTGCAGCAGTTGGTTCAGTAGCAACATCAATACATTCCTCCACCTCAACATCAACATAACTATATTCCTCCACATCGAGAACCAGCCAAGACGGAGTTCATGAAGGAGACCATTGATTGATTACCAACGAGAACTAAAGGCTGAGGAGGGATTTTGAGAACTTTCAACTAGAAAGTCGAGGTCAGTCAAATAACCTTCAAGCTCAATTGACTCACATAAACCAAACCTTGTCAAGGCTTGTAGAGGACAAGAATGGAAGGCTTCCTGCCCAAGTGGAAATCAACAAGGAGCAAGTAAATGCTGTAATTTTGCGAAGTGGGAAGGAGTTGCCAGGGTTGTTGCCCAAGACCCAACCCAAGGAACCTGTTCGAGTATAGGAAACCAAGATGAGTATGGGAAATATCAATGACATCTACAAAGAGCTGAAGGCAAAGCATGAAGAAAGGATAAAAGCCAATAAGAATCTCGTCTTCGATAATGAGGAGGATGAAGCCTTGTTTGATTACGTGAAGATGGAGAGATCAAGGCTAGGATTCGATAAAGATGATGAGTTGTTGGACTCTTTGAAGGCTGAAAGAGAGGCAGAGGCTTTGGCCAAGAGGACCGTTCCTCACACTGCTAAGGCAAAAGCCCGTTCCTGAGACGTTTTGCCCGTGATCGTGATCAGAAGGAGTTGGAGGACAGGATGGATGTGTTCAAGAAAGTGAAAATCAACCTTCCACTATTGATGGCATTACAATCCATGCCAAAGTGTGCAAAGTTTTTGCGAGATATGTGTTTGACGAAGACCAAGTACCCTGATAATGCCCGTTTCCATATAGAGAATGTGTCAGCACTCATGAATCCCCACATCTCGATCAAGAAGAAGGATCCTGGCATGTTCGCTATCCCATGCACAATAGGTACTAAATCAATACCCAAGGCGATGCTTGATCTCGGAGCCTCGATAAATGTAATGCCGAGGGCCATATTCGACGAGATGAGGTTTGGACCTCTTTCTCCTACCCGTGTTGCCATTCAATTGGCAGACTTATCCACAGTCTACTCCGAAGGAGTTTTGGAGGATGTATTGGTCAGGGTGGGAGATCTTCTATTCCCAACCGATTTCTATGTTCTTGACATGGGAAAGAAAGCAACCAAGAATCCAGTGATCTTGCTTGGGAGGCCGTTCTTGAGGACAGCACGCACCGAGATCGATTGTGATACTGAGAGGTTGACGATTCAGGTAGCTGGAGAAGTAGTAGAGTTTGATGTTTATAGGCAAAATCAGAATGATGCCATGGAGCACCTCAACACCCTCAATGCACGTGGTGAGCGAGTGGAGACGTTGAATAGTTTAAGTTGTTTCTTTGAAGACAACGAGGATGTAATCCGGGTGGATCTCGATCTCATTGAGGATCTTGACCTGGATCTTGACCAGTATGAGGATAATGAGGGAGCGGATGCCATGATGGAGTTTTTCGAAGATGATGAGTATGAAAGTGATAGAGATTTCTGGGAGGAGTTAGTCCATGGGCACAGTTTTGACTACTCCACCAACGAAGACTACTTCAAGGATGAGGATCAGAATAAAGGTGACCAAAAGCCCTTTAACAAGTTTAATGAGGAACTCGAGGAACTACCCCATGATGAGACCGAAGAGATAGTGGAGGAATTCTAGCAACAGATAGTTCTTGAGCAGGATGCCAGCTTGCAGACAGAAAATGATCTTGCCCAAAACGATGAACCAATAGATATGGAGGAATGCAGTTATGCCAGGATTTCGAGCAACATGCAACCTCAGGGGTTTGAACCACTAAACATTTCTGAGTTGAAGCCGGAGAACAGGTTAGTGCCATCATTGCAAAAGGCACCTACTTTAGAGCTAAAACCTTTGCCTAAACACCTGAAATACATATATCTTGGCAACGAGACTTTGCCCGTGATCATATCTTCCGAGCTATCGAGCATGGAGGAAGTCCGAGTTGGTGAGGTGCTAAGCAAATACAAGGAGGCAATAGGGTGGACATTGACCGATATCAAAGGCATTAACCCTATAGATTGTGTTCATCACATTTTGCTTGAGGAGGATGTTGTTCCTGTAAGAGATCCACAAAGGCGATTGAATCCCGCCATGAAAGAGGTGGTGATGAAAGAGATACTTAAGCTTCTTGACTTGGGGATCATCTACCCCATATCCGACAGTCGATGGATGAGCCCTGTTCACGTGGTGCCTAAGAAGTCGGGAATCCAAGTTGTTGAGAACGAGAAAACTGAGATGGTGGCTATGAGATTGCAAACCGAATGGCGAGTATGCATTGAATACCGAAAGCTAAACCAAAAGACGAAGAAGGATCACTTTCCTTTGCCCTTTATCGATGAGATGCTTGAGAGGTTAGCTGCTAATGATTACTATTGTTTTCTTGACGGTTATTTAGGGTACATGCAGATCTGGGTTGCTGACGAGGATTAAGGCAAAACCACTTTCACGTGCCCTTTTGGCATATTCGCATATAGGAGGATGCCGTTCGAGTTATGCAATGCACCTGGGACGTTTCAAAAGTGTATGATGCACATTTTTTCCGACCTTCTTGAAGAGTGCATCGAAGTCTTCATGGACAATTTTACCGTCTACGGCAAGACCTTCAAATTATGCCTCAACAACTTGGATCGAGTCTTAAAGAGATGTGTTGAGAAGAGCCTTGTGTTGAACTATGAGAAGTGCCACTTCATGGTGAGAGAAGGAATAGTTTTGGGGCATGTCATTTCGGGGAAAGATATTGAGGTGGATAAGGCCAAGATCGACATTATTGCCAAGTTACCTTACCCAAGGTCTGTGAAGGAGTTGAGAGAATTTCTAGGGCATGCTGGATTCTATAGGAGATTTGTCAAGGACTTTGCCAAAGTTTCCCAACCGATAATGAAACTACTCCAAAACGATGTTCCATGGAAGTTCAATGAAGATTGTAAGAAGGCATTCCATGCCTGGAATGAGAACTTGATTACAGCCCTCAGTATCCAACCTCCAGATTGGGGGATGCCTTTTGAGTTGATGTGTGATGCCAGTGGTTATGCCGTGGGAGCAGTTCTTGGGCAAAAGCGAGGAAAGGAGAGCTACGTCATCTATTATGCTTTCAAGACGTTGAACCCGACTCAATGTAATTATGCCACTACGGAGAAGGAGTTGTTAGCTATTGTCTTTGCCTTTGAAAAGTTTAGATCCTATTTACTTGGAGGTAAGACCATAGTCTACATAGACCACGCGGCGCTGAAGTACTTGTTGAGCAAGAAGGAGCCCAAGCCAAGATTGATTAGATGGATCCTTTTACTGCAGGAATTTGACATAGAGATCAAGGACAAGAGTGGTGCCCAGAACCAAGTAGCTGACCACCTAAGTCGAATCCTCCAACCTCATAATGGGATGCCGATCAAGGAGACCTTTCCTGACGAGCACTGAGTCTTGCCCAAGATAAGCCATGGTACGCTGATATCGTGAACTACTTGGTAACTGGGGAGATACCTTCCGACCTTGGGCGTTACCAAAGGAACAAGCTTAAATACGAGAGCCGTTTCTATATTTGGAACGAGCCATATTTATGGAGGAATGTACGGACAAAATAATAAGGAGGTGTGTCGAGGATAAAGAGCAAAGAAGCATTCTTGAGCATTGCCACAATAAGGAATGTGGAGGACACTTTGGGCACCAACGTACTGCGAGGAAGGTTTTGGAGTGTGGCTTTTATTGGCCAACACTGTTCAAAGACTGTTATGAGTGGGTCTAGATGTGTGAGAAGTGCCAAAGGGAAGGCAACATCACGAGAAGGAACGAGATGCCCATGATGCCGATATTGCCCGTGGAGGTGTTCGACATATGGGGCATAGATTTTATGGGACCCTTGCCGAGTTTCAAAGGCAACAAGTATATCATATTAGCAGTGGACTATGTCTAGAAGTGGGTCGAGGCTCGTGCTTCCACCAAGGATGATTCCGAGGTGGTTTCTAACTTTTTGAGAACTCAAATTTTCAATAGGTTTGGTGTACCTTGAGCTATCATTAGTGATCAAGGTTCGCATATTTGCAAAGCAACGGTCACCGCCTTGTTCAAGAAGTATGGAGTTACTCATCGTGTGTCAACAGCCTACCACCCACAAGCCAATGGACAAGCGGAGTTGTCCAATCGAATAATCAAGACGATCTTGAGGAAGACCGTGGGCACGACAAGGAAGGATTGGAGTATGCGCCTCGATGATGCCTTGTGGGCGTATAGGACTGCCTTTAAGACACCTTTTGGCATGTCCCCATATCGCATGGTCTATGGCAAGAGGTGTCACTTGCCCGTGGAGCTGGAACATCGAGCACATTGGGCTGTTGCCCAACTCAACTTCGATTGGAACGAGACGGGTGAATCAAGGAAGCTCGAGATCCAAGAACTTGATGAGATAAGGCTCCAAGCCTATGATAATGTCGGTTTATATAAGAAAAGGATGAAGAAGATACCAAATTCGATTTAGGCTTTCTTCGGGAACTCTCGACCAAGTGGGCGGGACCGTATGAAGTACAAGCTCAATTCTCAAATGGAGCTATAGAGATTAAGGATCTCAAGAATGGAAAGATTTTTAAAGTCAATGGCCAGCGCTTGAAGGCCTATTTTGGGTAAGAATAACTTGTTGAGGGGGAACCAGCTGGGTTCCCTGTCGAGGAGGACCTCTGACTTCAAAAGGAGGGGGGTGTCGTGCCCAAGACCTTAAATGGGGCGCTGTCCAGGAGGCAACCTGGTTAGTATTTTCTTTTTATTTTTTTATTTCTTCTTTATTTTGGTAAAAATTATTGAAAAAAATAAAAAAATTAGTTAGTTTTTGCTTAAAGTATTTTATTTTACGGTATTTTATTTTGAAGTATTTTTAATTCTAGATTAACCATAAGAAAGAGTTTGTGTTTGGAGTATATTTGGTGTTTTGAAGTGCGCAGGAGATGTTGAGCAAAATACATGTTGTAGGTCAGGAACCACGATGGAGAAGTGAGTTGGGGGTATCGAGCAGAGGTTTTGGGCGTGAACCAAGTTGTTGGTCAACGACTGCTCATGGCGGTTACTGTATCCCTAAAAAATCGCACCCTATATATCTATCCTAACACGTCTCTACCCCCACTACCCAATTTGAAATTAACCTCTGCAACTTCTCATCTTCTCTCTATTTCCCTCTCCATCAAAACACCCACACCCCTCACTATGGTGTCTAATTGCCCACGAGATAAACTCAACAAAATCCCCACTGGAACCAACATAGACATTACCGGCGACAACCCTACCACCACCACCACCACCACCAAACCATCTACCAAAACCACCAAGCGGAAACTACCCATGGAACCCGCCAACACCTCTGCTGACCAAAACCCCTCCGTCACTATCGGATCTAGTGTGCCCAAGAGCTCGCCGATCGATGCCACCCTCATGATGAGCGACGAGAACCCTAGCTTAATGGATGAGGCGGCAAAGCAAACGGAGGAGGAAAGCCAGTCGAGGCTGAGGTTAATGATCAACCACTGGATGAAGACGGCGGTGAGAAGGAAGAGAATAAAGAAGGTGAAGGAGAAGGTGGCGACGGTGAGGAAGAAGACCTGGATGATGCCATTGAAGCAGAGACGGCGAGGTTGGTGGCGGAGGCAGAGGCCAAAGCCAAGAAAAGCTCGCCGAAGACGAAGAGCGTCTGCGTAGCCAGCAAGTGCCTCCACATCGGGAAGGATGCGCTGGCGAAGAAGCACAAATCCACTACTTCGGATGTCGATTCTATCCAGCTGTCGATGTTGAAGGGGGGAGCCACCGGAACTCCGTCAATGGCTAGTGAAAACAGAGAGGGAGAAGATGTTGAGGAAGAAGAGGATGACAACCAATCGATGCCAGCAAGCAGCAAGAACAGGAAGAAGAAAAAGGGCTCCACAGTGATGACGTGTAGGAGGCCTAGGGATTGGAAGGTGACAACACCCAAGGTTCTCGACTTCAAACTATACGAGGACCTGGGTGTTGCCCAAGAAGTGAGAGCGCTGTTTGATGGGATTGGATGGAGTAAGTTTTTGGAATGGCCGATTGAAGTCTATGAAGAGCAGGTTAATGAGGTGTACAACACTGCGGCTGTGACGAGTGTTCCCGAGACTGGGGTGAGCACTATATCCTTCTCGCTTTTAGGCGAGAAGTATGACTTTCAGGTTAGTGCCCTCAACCAGATCTTGGGGATGGTGAGTCTGAGGGATTTGGCCAAAAAGGAATTTATGGAGGCCAAGAAGGTTGTGCCACCCCCTGGAGACGTTGCTTATCAGGAGCAATGGAAAAGAGATTGGGAATGGAGCACCGTACAATGGAGGCAACAACAAGGGCACGTAATTGAAGACCCATGTGCTGAGGCTTTGCCATCACATCCTTGCCTACAACCTGTACAGCAAGAACGACAGCGGCAACACCTTGAGCAACAAGGAGAGGTATCTTCTTTGGTGTATGCACACCAAGACCAAGGTCAATTTCGCAGCCTTCCTCGGTGAGCAGCTCAAACGGTGTTGGCCAAGCAAGCTCTAGGGTGTGCGTGTGGACACTTCGTGACAACATTTGCGAAGGGAGTCGGTGTATATAACGAGATGAACGAGAAACCTGTGATGGGGGTCGGCAAGTTGGGAGAAGCGGCCCTTAAGAAGATGAATGACATCTAGTTGAGGAACGACAAGTTCGTGTTCATCGACTACGGGAGGTCAAAATCCACTAGGCGCCCACCTTTGGTCAAGAAGGAGGAGGCAAGCACCAGTATAGCGGTGCTGCCCAACATCGAGGTCGAGACCAGGCTGGCCAACATAGAGAAGTTGTTGAGCGAGATTAGGGATGCTCAACTGGCATTCTTTGCACACCAAGGATTCAGGTACCCGTCTGAATCTTCTCTTTAATTTTATGTTCCTCCCACTTTTGTGTTACTTTAGATTTTTGTTTTTCGTTTCTGTGTCGAGTCTTGTTTTATGTTTTACTTTTTGTTGTGTCTTGTTGGTCGAGAAGGTATTCTTATTTCCTTCACCCACAATTTGCCCAGCAAATTGTGTGGTGAAGGCCTTAGAATCCCCTTCTCGACTTTGTTGGTAAATAATTGTTGAGTCTGTTTTTTTTTTATGTCTGTTGTTGCCCAACATCATACTCATTTTGCCTAAGGCAAAGTGTGTGGGTGTTGGGATGTTCGTCTGTTTTGTGTAATTTTAAATTTTATTTTAGTTGTTGATCAGCATGTTGGCATGATAGGTCATAGTATGTATGTTGATGTAATTGATGCCGTATGTAGATAGGTAGGACGAAATGAGATATTGGGCAAAGACTGTGAGGTTTTGAGCTGTTGAATGCTATATACATGTGCAACATTTATTTCTTTTTTGTGTGATAATGACCAATTGAAACTGTTGATCTAGAACTTGCCTGCATCTCTTATTGAAACTTCATGTAACTTAGTCGAACTGCTTAGATGAATTAGGCGTTTTTATTCGAATTAGCCCATGGCCAAAATTCCCTACCATGACATTTATCCTTTGCTAGCCCCTTTGAGCTTGTTGATAATTCTTTCAATTTTACTTATAGTAGCCTGTCAAGAACTCAGGTCTAGAAGAAGAAGAGATGAAAGGAAAATGTTGGGTAGCACTAGCTGGGCAATATCACCTATTTTAGAGGTGTTGGGTTAAAAAAAAATCCTGAAAGAATAAGTGTGCTAGGGCCGATGTGGAAAGGAGTTAAGGGACAACTTGTTGCCCAAGAACTGAATCTTCTTGACATAGCCATTTTCCTATCTTATCTCACCTTTTGCCTTAAGCCACGTTACAACCCAATAAAGACCTAAGGATAAGTAATTTTGATTTTGTTCAAAGAAGTAGAGATGTAGAGGGCCGGCAAGCCTATGGAAAAACATTGTTGATATTGGTCAAGAGCGTAAACACTTAACCATATACACTTGAGAGTTGAGTGCCGATGAGGATACCCTTGTTGCCCAATAACTCTTACTTGACCTATTTGATGGCAATATCTGCTTACATATTTCATATTATGTTTTGACTAACATGTTGATGTGCTGATCTGTTGAGTCTGTGTCTTGTTTTGTCTTTTCTGTGTTTGAGTCTTGGGCAAAATTGCAACTGTACACTTGAGGGCAAGTGTAATTCAAGTGTCTGGGTGTGATGAACCCATATTTGAGTCCATCTTTTCTTGTATTTTTATTGTTCTTTTTAGTCTTTATCGAGTCGAAGTGTGTCTGGGAGGACACAAAGTCGAGAGATGGTGTGCAGGGAAGAACAAGTATGATCTTGGGTAAAAACCTGTGAAAATCTATTGTTGAGATGCTGAGATGGAGATACAATGCAAATGGGCATAGGGCTGGAAGCTTGTAGCTGGGCGACAACGTTATATTCAATCTACAAGTCAGGAAGTACCTCCCCATATCCTTGAAGCCAACAGACAGAGTACCCGGAGGAGTCAGGATCCTGGTCAACATAGGAAGCAATACAGGATGCAGACATCGAAGTCAAGATGTAAGTCGGAGCAGCAGCGAATTTCTTCTTTTCCAAGGAAGAGGATAAGGATCGAAGATTTCTTTCCTTATCCTAGCTAAACCTAATCAATGAAGATATCTACCACGTAAGGGAAGTAAATCGCAGCTGCATGGATAAGGAAGGAGGCGGATATGCATGGAAAGAGTCCTTTACCAACAAGGAATCTATCCTAACCCTAATTCCATCGCCTATATATATGGCCGACTTCACTTTGTAATAGGAGAGGATTCGAGTTTTATTAGCTTAGTTCTGCATTCTAGTTTGAAGAGAGCGTGAGGAAGAAACAAGTCCCACGGGCAAATTACTTTTATATTTCGTGTTTAGAATTTTCTGCATTAATTTTTAGTTGTTGGCTTGAAGCCAAGACCTTAGTTGCTGACTTACGTTTTGAGCAGCAACCGTTTTCAGCATAATTTCAAGTATGATTTCCCTTATATGTTTTGTGTTTTCATTTAAGATTATGTCTAGCTAAATTTATTGTTTGGGTTGGATATAGATGATGTGATATTAATTACTCGTTCTAAACTCGTGAGGTCGAATTGTGTGAGTTCATTATTTATTTTTATTCCTGAAACACTTAGGAATAATTCTAGACTTAATTGATATTGACATATGCTTGATCACCATCTAGATATTGAGATTAAGTCATTAACAGAATTTGGGATTAAATTCGAGAGAGTCTCTCGTGCCCAAGAAGGTAAAGAGTGCTGGAGAGCAGTCGGTATTGACCTACCTCTTGACTGTCTTGGGTCTGTTTATTCTTAATGCCTTTTAGGCAACATCGTTACTGAAGTGTCATCGTGACTTTGTTGATCAGAAGAGAAGATCTTGCCTTCTGATCAAGATCTGTAAAATTGGATAGACATAGGCTTCGTGTGTTTATATCGTGACTTCGTGACCATTAGGGTATAAACTAATCTTTGTCTTAAACCAAGTAATGAAAGCAAGTAATTGAATATCTTTGCACCAATGAACGAGTGATGAGTAATTAGGATCATTGATTCGAAACCAATCCGGACTTCTTTGTTATTTGATATTTCATTTATTAAGTTACAGGATATTGAGATACATCTTGACCATAACCCCTTTTGTTGAGTACTACCTGAAGAGCAAATCTACGCCAAGTCCCTTGGGATCGACCCTACTTGCTATTAACTACTACCTTGTTGGGCAAGAGATGTTATATAAATTTATTTGTGCGAAGAGTGTAACGACGGCCCTTCGTCAGCCACAGTCTTATTTCATGTGATAAGTTAGAAGAAAATGGGTTGATTTTGAATCATGAAACTTTATCAAGAAATGGGAAGGGGGTAACATTCAGGATATTAGATTATGGGCCATGAAAACTAAGGTTTCTCAGAGTTGTTTTGAGGAGTGGATTATGGGCACGTGGTTGATATGGAAGAGATTGTGTGAAGAGAAGCATAAGAATATCACTACAATGTTGTGTTTTGGAGCGTGAGTGTGAAATACTTATTGGGGTATTCTGCAGCGCAATAACAAGCCGTTTTTCAGAATCGTATCCTATCCGTTGAAGGTAGCGTGAGGTAGAGTCCACCGTCTCGTGGAATGTTTAGATTGGATGTCGACAATGTTGTTGATGAAGATAGAGGAAGAGCAGGTGTGGGGGCAGAGTTGAGTGGAATGGTATTATAGTTTCTATGGCTAAACCAATTTGAAAATATGTTTCTTTTTTGTTTGGCGAGCTGAAGGCCCTTTATGCATGGATTTTGTCAATGTATTGAGAATGATTTGTCGCAGTGGAGGCTTATACCGACTCCATGCTTGCGGTTATGACAGTAGCGGATGACAAGAACTATGAGAGTGTTATGGGTGAAGAATTGATTGACTATTTTGTAATGGTGAAGGAGCTCAATGTCCTCTCGGTGAGCCATGTTCATCGAGAAGCGAATGGAGCAACACATGAGTTATCTAGATTAACAAAGACTCTTGATTCTATTACCGTTTGAGATATTGTTTGTTTTGATTCTAGTTAATAAGACATTTGTTTTGGTGTAACTGTTGTATATAATACACCCACTTTTTGTCTTTAATATATTTTGTCTTTTAGTGTTTAAGTATTTTTTTTCTTGTTTTTTGTTAATTTCCAACTTTTTTGTTCTTTTTTTCCTGTTTTTTTTTATTTCTAGATTTGTTTTATTTCTTTTTTTTCTCTCTTTTTTTTATTTTCAGATTTTTTCTTTTTTTTTTCTGCTTTTTTTTTTCGTTTTTTTAATTTCCAGCTTTTTTGTTCTTTTGTTTTTTTTTCAGATTTTATTTTACTTTTTTTTTCTGTTTTTTTATTTCCAGATTTTTTTCTTTTTTGTTTTTTTTAATTTCCAAATTTCTTTTTCTTTTTTCTGTTCTCTTTTTTATTTTTTTCTTTTTTTTTCCTTTTTTTTCCATTTTTCTCTTTTTTTATTTTCCATTTTTCTTTATTTTATTTTTCCAGATTTTATTTATTTATTTATTTTATTTTGTTATTTTCCGCATTTTCTTTATTTTTTTTCATCTTCGTTTTTTCAACATTGTGAAGAAATGTTATGATTGTGAAACTTTACGTTTCTTAGTGAAAAAATTTACTTTTTCCAATGACAATAATTATTTTAACGTTCGATTAAAAGTAGAACTTGTCGTATTAAAAAGTAGACATTGTCGTGATGAAATGTAATGATTGCAAAACATTACGTTTCTTAGTGAAAAAGTTTACTTTTTCAAACGGAAATAATTACTTTAACGTTTGATTAAAAGTAGAACTTGTCATATTAAAAACTAGACATTGTCGTGACGAAATGTAATGATTGTGAAACTTTACGTTTCTTAATTAAAAAGTTTACTTTTTCCAACGACAATAATTACTTTAACGTTTGACTAAAAGTAGAACTTGTTGTATTAAAAAATAGATATTGTCGTGACGAAATGTAATGATTGTAAAACTTTACGTTTCGTAATGACAATGTTTACTAAAAAAATTGGAAATAAAAAAATCTGGAAAAAAACTGAAAAATATAAAAACAAAAAACTGAAAAATATTAAAAAAAAATTGAGAAATAAAATATGTAATTAAAAAAGAAACTGCTAAAACAGTATTCTGGAAAGGAAAAAAAAAAAACGGAAAAAAAATGAACAATGAATAGTAATGAACAGTGCCGCGCGCGAATAGTGTGGGTTGAAAAGTCAAACATGATGTGCTATAATAGGACAAAAAGTGATTGTATACTATATAACCGACTCATCAAAACACACTTCAGTTAATAATGAGAGGTTATTTTTCCTTAAAAAAAAAAACTTTCAAAATTAGAAATAATTATTGATAGCCGAATGAAACAATTTGTGAATTGAAAAGAAAAAAAGAGAGGAGAATAATAACACTAAATTAACTTCGTTGCATCTATTTTGCCTGCTATTTGACTCGCAAATTAAATATTGCAACAAAAGCTTATACTATTTTTTAATTAAAATTACTAAATATAAAATATTAAAATAATATATATATTTTTCAAAAAATTGGGGGGGTCCATGGCCCCCATGGCCCACACTACCTCTGTGCCTGGAACCAGAAGATTTCGATTGGTTTTGATCTGGTTGAACCGATTAAATTGAGAGTCGACGCATTCATTATATTATGGGTCAAAAGAAACTGAATTCTTTGCTTGTAGATTAGGCCACGGGAGGGCCCGTTTTGATCTCATCTTTCTATCTTTATTATGTACTGTACGTACATCTTTTTTTTTCTCTCTCTCTCTCTCTATCTCCCCTTGCTCTCCTAACTTCACCTATGTTATTGACCACTATCTTTTGTGTTGTGCTTGTTTATTGTTATTACCGCCCTCTTCAATTATTAACGAGGGAGATTCACGTTTGTTATTTGATTTGACACTGCATCCCGAATAAATTAGTCGAGTTAAAATTTAGTAAAATTAAAATAAGGCTCAATTCTTATTTGTCGACACGGACCGGCTATTGCAACATTATTTGTACTATCGAATATACATATGATCGAGAATTAGATAGGGGCAGTTGAACATCCCAACAACGAAATCTTGTTGATACAATAAATATAGCAAAGATTAACCAATAAAAAGCCATGAAATTATAAAAAGAAATAAAAAGATTAATTGGACGAATACAGCAGTTGATCATCCCAACAACGAAATCTCAATAATAATAAATAGAGTAAAACATTAACCAATGGAAGGGAGAGAATTTAATTAGGAAAGAGAGAGAAAAAAAAAAAACAGATTATCAAAGGACTAATAATAAACAATATTATCTGAATTCCATTGACTAAGGAGAGGAGTTGAAGTAGGGGACCAAACAGTAAAGAGCAAAAACAATTTGGATTTGTAGATATTGTTGGTACACTACAGCTGTAGGGCAAAGATTTTTGCAGACAGTATTTTGGGAATTCGGCTGCCTCCTCCTCGATTCCCCGCTCTCTCTCACTCTCTCTCTCTCTCTTTCTCTCTCTCTCTTCATGTTCTAATATTTTTACTTTGTGACACTTTGTTTAGATGCGAAATATTGCTTTTGTTTCTGATCAATGTAATCTCGAAAAGTAAACTTATGTAGATGGAATGTAACATATAGATGGAATGAAAGGGCAGTAGTAATTTTGTACAATAATATTAAATTCAAAAAGTTGAGAGAGAGAGAGAGAGGGGGTAAATAGAAAACAAAAGAGGGAGGGGGAGGGGGAGGGGTTGGCGTGTAGTGCAGCTGAAATCCGGCATAAGCGCCACAACCACAAGCAAAGCAGTCGAGACCACTGTCCACTGACAGACAAAAGAGAAAACACGCTGCCACACCATCACTCTGTGTGATTCCACACCTCCACTGCGTGTAGAATCTGCTCGTGCAACTCAGGATTCCCAACATCGTCGTTTCACCGCTGTTTTTTTCCTTTCTTTTCACCGCGCCCACTCTTACCTGGTTCGTCTCCTGCTTTCTTCAGCTGCTTCCTTTTCATTATTGAATTCAATGTTATGCAATGTACGTTGATTTTGTTTTTTGTAAGGCCGTTTCCTCAACTCTTTATTTTGTATTCTTGAATGACGAATTGGGCAATGTATGTTTTATTATCGGAGTATTACCCTTTCAATTTTCTTCAAATTTTACTTTTTGAGGACTGTGGTCCTAAAAATTGCTCTGCTTTTGAATTTTTCTAGATGAAATCTAGTTGACAGAAGCTCTAATTGACAACAAAAGAGAGCTTGGTATCATTGAAGTTACTCTCTGTGTGTGTGTGTGATTCCCCCCACTGTTGTTGGTTCAATTGTTTTATGGCGACCAGTTGTTTTGTAGGCAAGAATGAACGAGAATGAGCAAGTAGAGGTGCATTACATGGACAGCGGCTACTCTTACCCTGTCTCTGAGGGTTATGTTGATTACTTTGGTGGTGCTCCGACGGCCCCTATGAACTATCTTAACTTTGCCCCAATGCATGATCAGGTAAACTTGTACTATGTTACCTCGCTCGTTGTTAAAAGTAATTACTGCATATTTGATGGACCAAATGCATTGAGAAGGCTAATGTTGAACTTTGTTTGAGATACACTGCAAAGGTCATTTTAACCAACGCGCTTCGTTTACCTGACACAAGCTAAACCCTTTTTAGTAGACAACTTTACTAGTGATTCTGGGGAATTTTGCTAGTGAGTTTATTGTGAAGTAATAGTATTCTTATCATTGTTATGCATCTTTGAAATCCATATATTAGTTGTTTTGTGGCCAACAACAGTTCCCAAAACATTGACTATTGATTTAATATCTATCTACATGAAATTCGGAACTGGAGAAAGACGGATACACTTCATTTTGAAGGCTGTCTTGCATTTGCATATACTTCTTCATTACTAGTATTGATAACATTTTATGTGTTGATGGAGTATCAAAATAGTATGCCAAATGTTTGATACACTTCTGTGCAGACTACTTTCTATATTACTATCAATATCATGAAATGGTTGACATATATCCAATTTTGATATACTTCTAGAATGTATTCTAAGCTGAAGATGATTTCTTGCTGCTTTGCCGATAAAGTGATTTCTGAGTCTAACAAATATCTCAAACTTCGTATTCAAAGACATGAAGATATTTGATTATTATTATTATTATTATTTTTTTTTTTGAGAAATTTGGTAATACTTGAGAAGAGTAAGCTTTGAAGTAGAGTATTCCCTACTAACTCTAAACTGTAGTTCCTTGTTTTTGTTACCTATTACCTTATATTTGTATTGAGTTTCGTCATGTATTTGATATTGACTTAGACAAGGAATACGTCCTATGCTTTGCTTTTCATATATTTATAGTGATGCATTTTTGTGGTAGGGTGCAATAGTGATCTAAAGGCCTTTGAGGGATAAACTTAATCTTATGAACTTTTTCATTTTTGTTCAGGAATCTTTATATTGGTCAGTGCATATGAATTCCTATAAATATGGACAATCTGATCCAGATGGTAATTATTATGGACTCTATGAGGACAATGAACTTGCCCCAACCATGGATTCCAACAGGAGAGTATGGGAATATTCTTCAATGACAACCGCCGAAGATCCTATAAGTGTAGGCATACCGTCCAAACAAAGTATGGTTTCTGAAGTATATTCTATTCCAGAGGAACGTAAGTTTTTAGTTACCATTTATTTAGTTTTAGGTGAAACAAAAACACCAAATTTTAGTGATATCTGAGTAGGTTTGAAAATGCTTAAAACATTTAGCACGATCTTATGTTATTTCCCTAACATGCAGGAGCACCAAATGATCAAGATTCTGCCAGTGCTCAGGTTCGAACTTTCAGGATATCATTTATTCCTACACGTTTCTATTGCACTCTGAACTTTTCTTCTCATCGGGTTATAACTGTCAAACCCTTCTTGCACTGATCAGTGACAGTTTGAAGAACTGTGCTAATGGTTGATTTTGAACTTTTTCTTCTCTTGTCTTTTTAATGTTACTGTAGGTCTCGTGGCAAGATGATATTGACCCTGATACCATGACATATGAGGTATATAATAAATATTATCTTTAAATGTGGATTCCTCCATACTCGAGATCTGTTTCCGTGTAAGCTCAGTGCTTAAGAGTAATAGCAAGTACTCCCTCCGTCCCGCTGAATGCGACCTAGTTCATATGGACACGGAGACTAAGAAAAAGGGTATTAGGTAGAAAAAATGTTTAGTGTAGTATGAATGCAATATTTTTATAATGCTAATAAAGTTATAGATGGGATGGTGGATAGTGTGTAGTGGGAGTACGTTAATAGGGTTTAGATGGGATGGTGGGGCCATGTAGTGTGAATGCAAATTTTTTATAATGCTAAATATACACTAATCGTTTCCTTTAAAGGAAATTGGCCAAGTATAGTGGGACGTCCCAAAATGGAAAACATGCTGTATTCTGTGGGACGGAGGAAGTAGTGAATAACTGAGTATGTACCTGAAGGGTGGACAATGGTGCCAACCAATTACTATGATTTATACAAGTACAAATAGAATTAGCATAATATTCTTCACTAGAGTTGTGTTAAGTGTAGAATTTGTTGATGAAATGGAAAGTTTCCTGAATACCGGGAAATCTCTAGTGTGAAATGGTATAATTTGATCCCTTGTGTCTCTAAAAATTAAATGCTGGATACAAATCTAAAATAATATTGGAAAATGAATGTGACAGTTCCTCTATAGTTCTTCAGCATTTCTATTGTAAAGTAGCACCATTTACCAAGGGTTAAGACTCTAGCCTTACCACTTACTGAGTTGCAGAGTATTTACTTGAATAAGAAAACTGGCTGAACATACTTTTCTTATGTAGGAACTGCTTGATTTAGGCGAGGCCGTGGGAACTCAAAGTCGAGGACTTTCACAAGAGCTCATCAATCTACTTCCAACCTCAAAACACAAGTCTGGTGGAATTTTCTCAAGGAAAAAATCTGAAGACAGGTGACATTTTATAGATGATATCATTTTTCTACACAATTGTCGTCTAAAGTGTCATTTGTATTCTGTCTTTTCTGCCTCTCTATCCACATCTGGTAGGGTGCAAGAGAGATCGTATTTGTGGTAACATTTTCTTGTAACTTTATTTGCCAAGATACAGAATTTTATTCACTCAAATTCTCCAATTGGCTATTGTATGGCTACTGTATAGAGGAATTCCTTCTTCTTCGGAGCAAGCCATTAAGATTATGAATATACTGCAATGCTGCATGCATACCTATTTTTCTCATTAGCTTAGTCTTAGTGCTTGTTTGGTTCAAGTAGAGGAATGGAAAGGGAAAGTAATCAAAATAGAGGGGAAGAATGGTAACAATAATTGTTACTTTTATTGGGTGTTTGGTTCAACAATGGTTGGAGGGTAACATTTTAGGGATTTGGGTTACCCTCAAGTAACGGTATTGGTTAACCCACTACCCAAACCAAACAAACAGTAATGGATTCACCTAATTGAATCCCAGCCCCCAAAAAATTCCAACCAAACATGGGCTTAAAGTGTTTCTAAAAGGCTACAATGAATATTTTTTATTGTGTCTTCCCTTTGTTAAGAACAATGATATAAAGAATAAAAAGCAATAGCATTACAGAGTACGGGCAGATTGGCTTTCTTTAATATGCTTCGTCCGCTAATTGCTTCAATTTTCTTTTTTCCAACTCATTATGGCAAATATTGTTTAGTTAATATACTTTTTATACAGGATGATAAATGCTAGATACTAGTTCTTTTTGATTGGATTCGTAATATTAAAAGTTTTTCATTGTTACTCGTTGAAAAAACAGATGTGTCATTTGCCAGATGCGGTACAAAAGAGGGGACAGACAAATAAATTTACCGTGTAAGCATGCTTACCATACGCATTGTGGGTCCAAGTGGCTTAGCATCAACAAGGTATTTCTGATACCCTTCGTTAAAAACTCTTATCATGTTTTCTGTATTTTCTTAATATTTATTTAGGATTCCACTTCTTTCCAGACATGTCCAGTATGCAACAGTGTGGTATTTGGTGATGATCAGCACAATGATTTGACAAATTGACTGAATGTTCCGTAGCAAAGGAGCTATTTCTTACACATTTACGCTCTCTCTCATACATAGAAGCTATGCTGAGTGTACTAGTCTGTAGTTTACATAATCTAAAATTTATAAGAGTGGCATCCAATTTTTTGTTTTCTAATGCTTTGAAACTGCAATCCCACAGTTCCTTTATTAATGCTGACTTAATATTTGTTTCACGCGCTGTTCCTTACTGCATTTTTTCTTCTTCAAGATTATCCAACATTGTTTTCTGAGGTTTGTAAATTCAAATTATCATGCATTTTTCCTTAATTGGATTCATTGCTTTTGATCACAGTTCAAAAGAAGTGAATTGATGGCAGAGAAATTTAGTCAAGAAGAAAAATGCAAGCTAAATTGTCCTACAGGTGTTTACAATGACAACCATATTCAACACATCTCATTTATTTGTATTATAACACAAGTTTACAAAAACTGCATAAAGATAAATTATTTAGAACTGCTTTAGAAATAGTAAAAATCTTACTTTTTGAATGAGCTCTTTCTTTTGTTACTTTTTCTTCCAGTTTTCTTCATAAATGCATTTTTTGTTGGAAAAAGAGTCCACTATTGGATTTAGCTACTCCAATTGTGATCCAATATTGATATTACTAGCAAGATGCTGGTGAAGGGAATTGAGAACACTATAATAGTATGCTGGTGGTAGATGTGGAGGTTCTCACCTATGTGGAGGCGGTGATGGTGATCACTTCTTGTAACCTGGGGATGGAGGCACTTCATACTTGTAGGGTGGCGACTCATACTTGTATGGTGGGGTCTCATACTTGTACGGTGCAGGTGGTGGCGACTCGTAGTTGTATGGTGGTGGCGGCAGCGATTCATACTTGTACGGTGGAGGTGGGGGTGACTCATACTTGTATGGTGGTGATGGTGGAGATTCATATTTGTATGGTGGTGGTGGGGGAGACTCATACTTGTAGGGTGGAGGTGGAGGCGACTCGTACTTGTACGGTGGTGGTTGCGGCGACTCGTACTTGTATAGTGGTGGCGGTGGAGACTTGTATTTGTATGACAGAGGTGGAGACGACTCGTATTTGTATTGTGGTGGAGGTGATTCATACTTGTATGGTAGAGGTGGAGGCGACTCGTACTTGTATAGTGGTGTTGAAGGTGACTCATATTTGTAGGGTGGAGGCGGTGGTGACTCATATTTGTATGGAGAAGGTGGAGGGGATTCATATCTGTAGGGTGGAGGTGGTGGTGACTCATATTTGTATGAAGGAGGTGGAGGGGACTCATACTTGTAGGGTGGGGGTGGTGGGGATTCATACTTGTACGGTGGAGGTGGAGGTGACTCGTACTTGTATGGTGGTGGAGGTGGTGATTTGTATTTGTAGGGCGGGACAGGAGGTGATTCGTACTTGTAAGGTGGTGGAGATGATTCATACTTATAGGGCGTAGGTGGTGGCGATTCGTAATTGTAGGATGGAGGTGGCATCCAAAATTTCCATGATGGTATAGCATTTGCATATGCAACAAGTATGGAGAAGAGAGCTACCAGAACCCTGAGCTGGGATCCGGTGTAGCTCGACATTTCTATTCACGAATATCGGACAATGTAAGTTTTCGACTTTGAATCCTTAATCACCTCGAATTTACTCTATTGTCTTGCTATTTTGATAACAAATCATTTCGTTTATATAGGAAATTACACCCAATGTTGAACTAGTCTGCAAAAATTACTGTGCTAGACTAAAATCCTAGTCTTTGATTTATACATTTGGTAATTGCTTATGCAGGAAACATAGTAGAACTCGTCTGTTTATTTAGGAGGAGTTAGTTGCCACTATATATTTATAACAACAAACTATGATATCATCAATTTCTACACATTTTTATATATATTTTTTTTCATGCAAATCTTCTACATCACTTGAAGACTGGTTCTTACAGAGGTTTTCTTATTGAGACCGAGAACGAAGCTTGGATCGTAAAGATATTTAAGCTTTTTATATGATTATATTATGTATTATAGACGACTTACATCTATTTAGACTCTTACAAAGTCCATATCTACTCCCAAACGACTTGAAAATTCACAACGTAAGATGAAATTGTAATTGGTGATGAATTAGGGGAGTTGAGACATTTTTACATGCGTATACTTGTATTCCCATGTTTCTTGGTGTTTTTTATGTTATGTGATAATGTGAAACTTATTTTTAGAAACCAAACTGCGGTATTTGTAAATGTATACTCCCTTCGTCCACGATATGGTTGCCACATTTTGGATGACACGCGTTTTAAGATAATGATGGGTATTAGTGGATAATAATGGGTATTGTTGTGAATGGAGTAAGAGTTCCACAATAAATTTGAGTGGAGTACTGAGAAATATAAGGTTAAATATAATTTATTATGTGGGTTCTACTACTATAAATGGAAGTGACAATCATTTCGTGGACGGACTTAAATGTCAAAAGTGACAACAATCTTGTGGATAGATGGAGTATTTGGAGAAACCCAATTGTAAGTTTATTTAAAGATCAATTTATGCAAGTTAAAACCTATAGATTATAATATATTTTGAAGTTGAAAAGGTTGAGCAAGCCTGTTATGCCAAAGGTGGTGGGTGTCGGGAAAGTGTTGAAATGTTCTTTATTGTAATATTAGAAGGTATATTTCATTGAAAGTTGGTGAGCAGTTTCATTTGTTTATTATTCTGACAGAGTTTCGTAGATGGTATTTGAAAATCCATTTAATAATTACGGTTGACATTTTGCAGATTAAAGTTTAAATTAGGTTGGTGAACAATGCTTAAAGAGGTGGTCTTGCAGTAGAGTTGGCTAGTGAGCTAGGTTATGAGAGATGGAACTCGATGGCCGTGGTGGTGGTGGTGGTGGTGGTGGTGGTGGTGGTTGTATTGGCAATGGAGTAGTTAGGGGACTTTGGAGGAGGATGTTGAGAGATCAACAATGGTGGAGGGTTTTATACTTTGACGCGACATAGATTATCTTTTGAGCTACACTCTATTGTGAAACTGGCGTGTGGACCGTGCACTGCACGCCTGCGCCTCCCACGCAAGGTGCTAATTATGCACATGCTTGATGTTTTATTTTATTTTTATTATTATTTACGGTAAGATCATATGCACCATAACATGTACTTATATGCATTATATTGAGATACACCAGTTTTTAATTTTGGTTTTTTATTTTTTATATTTTTATAAAGTGTGGTGCATCAGCATACATTATGTGGTGCATCTAATTTAACGTTGTAGTGCATCTCATTACACTGTGTAGTGCATATCAGTACACATGGATGTACATCTCATTTTACATGGTGGTACATCTGCACACACTATGTGGTGCATCTCAAAATGCATGTTGCTGCATCTCATATACTTTTTAAAAAAATTAAATATAATTTATAAATTGAATTTAAAATAAACCCTAATTGGGAATAAATAAACCTTAATTTTAATTAATAAGCCCTGATTGAGAATTAATAAACTCTAATTGGGAATTTTAATATATCTTAATTGCAATTAATTAAAAAAATAAAATAAAAATTACAGTATGGTGCATCTCATTTTATATGGTAGTGCATCTGCATACACTTTGTAGTGCATCTAAAAAAATAGTGAAAAATAATATTAATAAAAATTAAAATCTAGTGCATCTCAATACACTTAGTTGTGCATCTCATTATATAGTGTAGTGCATATATGTATACGTTGTGATGCATATGATACCGTAAAAAAAAAATGAAAAAATAAAAGTCAACGGGTTGACCGGATCAATCCGTGTCCGACCCGGATGTGAATCAGGTCAATAATCTCTCACTTAGTGGTGCATCACATTGTTGCACACATGCATTTTTGCCTTATCTTTTTGGTGTTGCGGGGATATGATAGAGGGGATTAGAATTGGTAGAAATCGGAAATGAGGTATTTCTGTCCTTATTAATTGATTAATTTAATATAAATTTTGTTTAGATTAATGTAATTTTTTATTAAAATTAATAAATTTGTTTGAGATTACAGAAAAAAAAATAGACTTGGGGAGGTTGCATGGTGCGAGCGCTGCATTCAAGTCCTCGATCTTTCTTTGTAAAGTTAGGCAATGGGAATTGAAATTGAATATTTGAGAGAAATATCCATTGAACTATGATGCTTGTGGTAGTAATTCCTTATAGTTAAACTAATCTACATGCAAAATGTGAAAATTTTTTCTACATTTTTACCCCTCTCGTGAAACCCCCTACGTACAATGTACATTATTAAAGAGAAACAAAGAGAATCCTGAAATTGTTGAAAAAGTATAAGATTGCCAAACCTAATTTTACTTGCTATTTCGTTCCACGACGTTCGCTTTTCTTTGTTAATAAAGCAGTTGTAATTACGGCTGTATATAATTTGATGAGGGGAGAGATCATATAATAATGGATTTTAATCTAAGAAATAAGAATAAATTTATATTTGCATACACTTTGAGGAGTATTTTAGTAATTTCCTGTAATTCAATTTTCGTTGTTTTAATTTTCCAAACGATTTCCATTATTCATACCGTTCTTGTTTCTACTAGTGGTGGCTACCGAAGATAAGTGCCAAGATGGCCACCAGAATTTGTCAGCGGTAGAGATAATCACCAATAAAATACTAATTTCAAACTTTTTTAAAATGAATTCGGTGAACCAATTTTCATCCATTACAGTCTTACTTTTGCCACCGATCATTTGTTTCTTCTCAATCCGAGGAAGCCACACTCGAGATGTTGGGAAATTTATTAGTATAAGTTTTGATGAATTCCAAAACCGGCTGATCCCAACCGAGCAGATGTTGCCAGAACCTAATGTTAGAATTTAGGCTCGCTGTTTGAGCAAAGTTAAGATTTTATCTTTACAGGTCTCCAGCTGAAGATGGCAACAAGGCGTCACTCAGACAGAACATCAGTTGTGAAGAAAGACAACTGAGAGTTCATTTGTTCAGATGCAAACAAGGGGAAATCTTCAGAACATCAGTTGAGAAGGAAACCAACTGAGCGTTCATCAGATGAGAAACAGTTGAAAGGAAGAGAACATCAGATGAAAAAGAAATCATCTGAGGGTTCAAACCCAACTGAGTAAATACAAGGAAGACAACTGAGTGTTCAGTTTCAGAACCTCAGTTATAGAATCCGAACAAGGAGTTCAACTGTTTGAAGTTCAAAGTCAGCTGAGAGCTCGACAGATCGGAACATCAGCTGAAGATCACTCAGATGAAGGCCAAGACTTTCAACCGACAAACCGAAGTTGACTGTCAAAGATTTGAATTTCAAAAGGAAGTCACATGAGGGTTTGACCGTTCAGTCATTACCCCATTTGGCCCAACACAAGGCTGTCTCAGATGGAAAGCAGAAGAGCACAGATGCCATATCGGGAAAGTCTGCAGAGATGAGAGACAAGCCATCGCTTTCAACCGATCAGAGATCAACTGCTCCTCCAACGGCTAGTTGATTCTCTCCGCCTATAAATAGAGGCATTCTCTCATTCGAGAAATATATAGAAGAGATAGACGACGAAAATTCAAGAGCTTTCACGAGAGAAATCAAAGCAAAAAGCAAATCTGCAAAATCATCATCTAAGAGCATCAGCAGCTGAGAGTTCCAATTTGAGAGAACATTAGTAGCTGAGGGTTCCTAGAGATCGAAACTGTTTTTGATCTTAGGTTGAGTGTTTATTCGTTCAAGCCTTAGATCCAGCTCTCATTCGTGATCGAGCTGTAGTTGGAAATCCTACCCTTTCTCACACCCTAAAAAGTGTGCTAGGACTTTACTCTTCCTGTAATTGAGTAGTCAGGTCGTCAAGTACCCGCAAACTTGACTTAGGCTGTTTAGTGCCCGGAAACTAAACTGTAACGGTTGCTCAGCCCGCGTAAGCTGAGTGGAACTGTCCAGAAGAACTTGGACTGAGGTGTGTGGACTCACATCTCCCCGTGGACATAGGAGTTCTCTCCGAACCACGTAAATCTTGTGTGTCGTGTTTATTTGTGTTCAGTCTTTATTTGCATATCTCAACTGACAAACTAACCGCATACAATCTGCATACTTTCACATCAACAGTTTTGGTTTTGACCAACCGTGCATAAAAGCGTGAGTTTGATTTTACGAGTACATTTTCCACCACATTCCGCACAGCACCACTCTTCCAGCTGAGGTTGCTTACTCAGTTGTGAGATCCCAACTGAGTCCTTTTACTCAATTGAAGTTGATTTCAAGTGTTAAGTTTTTCAAAAGTTGAAAAATCCTAACTGGTGTATTCCCCCCCCCCCCCCCCCATACACCAGTAACTCGTATCGGGACCATCACGAGATGACGCCCAACCTATCATTATTTTCTTTTTTCTTTTTAATTATTAATTTTTATTGACAAACAAGATGGAATCTGGATTATATATGTCAAAAGATAACTTTTTGAAGAAGAAGCTAGCGGCACTAAGAATTTCAAGAGTTTTCTTTCTTATATGGAGTTTTTTTTTTTTTTTTTTTTTTTTTTTTTTTTTTTTTTTTTTTTTAAGGTTATTTCGTTTGTTAGGTTCTACATTTTTTTGTGGGACTCTTTTACTGGTAAAACTAGAGTAATTTATTCATATATAACTAGCGTACAACTCGTCGAAAATCGACAGAAAATTATATTTAAAAAGTTAAAAAAATTAATAGATAAATATGTGATAGATTAAAAAAAATATTACTTGTTAATTATTATTGCGTTCAATCATTTGATTGTTTAATATACTAAATTCATTTAGAAATTATATTTACTTAAAAACACGACAACACACATGGAAGCAATAACTAAAAATTAATTAGATTAACATAAAGTTTAAAAAAGAAATCAAACATAATAAAATATAGAATTTATTGATGATAAGTTGGCATATTATGTTATTTTCTGTAATGCCCCGTAAATTCCTTACGTTCTTAATATTTAAAGTTAACCAAATAAATGGCTTTGCACGCCTAAGTTTACAATTTTTGAATTCTAAGGCTAATGGTCGAATCCGTTATTAAAAAAATAAATTACAGAAGTCTGCTAGACGGCTACTGTATTTAAGGGTTAGAACGTACGAAAAGTTCTTAGTTTGTAAACTAAGAACGGAAAACCGTTTAATTTTTTTTACGTTTACAAAATTGCGATACGAATACGTCGAGAAAGTTTGTTTTTATGTTTTTTCGGACGAAACTCGGACTATGTCGTCCCGAGTTTTTGTCCAACTAAATTTTGTAAATTTATTTTCCAATTAAGTTCATACGTTAGAATTTTAAAGTCAAATCGAATCGCGACGATTTTGTACCGAGCAACATTTTTCGTCGTTCGTTTTTCCGTAACGTCGGATCGCGCCGGAAAAACCCGTAACCCTTCTAAATCACCTCCATGCAGCCGACACCTCACTTAATTAAGTGTAAGCATGCATGTTGACCTTATTAAGCTAATGACACCTAAACCATCACTTTACACCATTTCAACTTTTCATCATAACAAAGCTTACACAAAACAATTCCATCTCTCTCTCTCACACTCTCTCTCGGCAGCACACACACACACACCCTCAACTTCATCTTCTCCACTTCTTCACCACCATTGAAGACCTCTCAAAGCTTGAAGAAATCACACAAGTCCTCAATCCAACCATTCAAACACCATAGATCCTTTGTTAATTCTCTAGGTAATGATCTTCTCCACAATTCTATCCAATTAGTTTCCTTTTCTTTTCTTTTTCCTTCTTGTTCGAAATTTTAAGGTTTTGGAATAGATAGTTTGATCTTAGAATAATGAAATGGGATGTGTTAGATATGATAATTATGGATTAAAAATGATCAAAACCAAGAATCCTAAAACCTATGTGAATGCAGAATTTTTTGGGAAAATGGTAGGATTTTTGTTTTTCTTCTTTTGATGGTTGATTCTTGCATAATAGATGTTTAATTAGTGTATGGAATGAAAAGGGATTGAAAGCCCTATGTGTTTGTAAGTTTTCAATTAGGATTTTGAAGTATGAATTTAGGAATTTTTTGTATGTTAGTTGATTTGGAATTGCAATTGATTCTAGTTGTTATAATAGGTTGATTAGTAAATAAATGTTGTTAATTGGAGAAGAAAATCATCCCCTTAACATCTATATAAAACCAAAAATTTATAGAATAATTAGGAGTTTTCACATGTTAGATATAAGTGATCATTTGTTAGTTGTTTTATGTTGCAAATCATGTTAGTTGATAATAGAAATTAAATGAGAATTTTCTAAAAATGTTTAGTGAAACATAAGAGGCAAAGATCACCATATAAACTGAGTTATAATGATGTTAAGATGTGTCTGCATGCATGAAAATGATTCACGTTAGACGTAGTTTAACGTCGTAAAATTTGAACAAAAACCGACAACTTTTGAAAATCGTATAAGAGACGAACATTTAGTTGTAACTAGTAATCGAGAAGTCGGATGAGAATTCTAAGTTGATATTATTGTTTATAATGAAATTTAGAACATCTTTCTAGTTGACGGCATAAGCTTTTGACTTGATATAATATGGGTTATAGTTATAATCAAGAACTAGAACGCGTTTTGAAGTTTTTGTTGGTATAGTACTTGTTAGTTGAAATCCGACGTATAGAACGTCGTGCTTTTGAGCGAGTTTTGAGAAGGAGTTTGTCACGTACGGGAGTACGTGATAACTGCCTTAAGATTCCAGTTTCTAAAAAAAATGAATACGAGAGCTTAGAACGAACCTAAGACGTTATACATCGAACCTATCAAGCAATTAGGGTTTTCACGGCAGTTTTGCGACCCTCGCCGGAAACTGTAATATCTTCCAGCTCGTTTATCGGATTTGTGATCCGTAAATTGGAGCGCGAACTAGACTTCCTAAGATTTCTAGTGGTATAGGGCTCACCCCCTGTTTCCAAGTCCTCTGTTCTGGACAGCCTCCAGAGTTACTGGACTGTGCAGTTAAATTTCAGTTTCTTGTTTTCTAAGTTGTTTAATTCACAACTTAGTTTCTTTCAAACGTTTAAGCCGTTTTTATCTAACGAACATCTCCCTACTGACCCTAGATTCAAGTACAAGACCTTTAATGATGAAAACCAGTCGAGATCTTATATCTTATCCTTTTATTAAAGAAGTAATAAACGAGAAATTTCATAAAACGTTAAATGATCTAAAACGTAAATCGCCTAAGTTGATTCTTTCCAACTTTGTTTCTTTTAATCTTTAAAGTCGTATTAAGATACCGACTACCTTCTCTACTGACCCGAGAGTCGAGTATGAGATCTTCCGAGTTCTAAATGAGATTGGTTCGAGTCTCGTTTCCCGTTTAAGTAAAACGAATCTAGTAAGCGTGCAAATGTCAAAAGAATAAAACTAAATCTTTCTTCGATTCTCTTTCTTCGATTATTCTTTTGCGAACCGTTTTTAAGTATGTTTATTTTACGATGAAGGAGGAAGCCAACTGTAGAGAAAGGACGGAAGATCCCAAGTTGGAAGCTTTTGCGTTAAGTTCTATATTTACAAGGTGGGCTTTTATATACAAATAAAACGAGCAATGCTCGGAAAATCTTTCTTTATCGCTTTGATATCTGTGTTTTCAAAGTGATATTATGGCATGAACTGTTTTATGTTTTTATGTGAGTTCTCTTGTACCTATCTGAGTCAATATTCGTGTTTTCCAGATTTAGAGTTAGTCTATTTTAGATTAACTAACGATCGGCTCTGAGTTAGCTGCTAAGTGCTTTCCAGAGTTAGTGCACTTTGTAACCTGTGGTATATGTGGTATCCTGTTGAGGGGTAGCCAGCCACGGTGAATTAGTTTTGGTCAAGATTGAACATAGCATACCTGAAAATACTCGGCCGAGTGATTTATGAGAAAAAGTCTGAAAATGTTTAGTAGACACAGATTCTTTCAATAAAACTCCGATGTGCTACGTTTATAAAATGCCATATTTATCTATATTTATGATTATGTTTTCGGCATCGTGCCCACTAAGTACGTTTGTACTTAGCCCTGCATTGTTTCTAAATGTGCA
This sequence comes from Schizonepeta tenuifolia, assembly GCA_029490685.1. Taxonomy (NCBI): domain Eukaryota; kingdom Viridiplantae; phylum Streptophyta; class Magnoliopsida; order Lamiales; family Lamiaceae; genus Schizonepeta; species Schizonepeta tenuifolia. The sequence goes on from JANLIY010000032.1 coordinate 101,480, forward strand.
GGTTGAAGCGACGGTGAGCGGCGACGGTTGATGTTGAGTAAAGGATAGAATGCTTAGTTAGAACCCCTTCCGCTGCCAAACTTTGAATTTCTTTTGATGTACTTTTGAACAATTTTCAGTAGTCTAAGTATGTAAATTTGAACTTAGTTTCTTTTTGTACTTTTGTCGAGTAATCCTTAGGGATTAACTCTTTCTTATTTATATTTCAAAGTCTTGTTTCATAGTTTGTCGATGTTTTTCATGTATGTTTAGTCAATTAGCCCCCTTCTTCCCCGCTTCTTTAATCCAACCCCAGTCGCACCCCGGCTTCTGCCGTCCCTCGGGATTTGGGGCTGTGACATTTTCGTTTTTATTATTAATAATAATATTTTTATTTTTTATTAAAATAATAATTTTATTTAATTTATTGTATATAACCTGTCGAAAATCGACGGGAAATCACTATTCCATAAATTCTTCTCAAAATCGATGTAGGATAAAGAGGTGGATAGTTATGATAGAAAATATCCTCTATTTCACAATGATTTAGAGAAGAAAAGTAATTTTGAAAAATGTCAAGCTGACCCAATCCTACATTATGAATTCAATATATTTTTAAAAAAATCACTTGAACTATCTATTAGGAATTGACCCGTCTAACCCCACAGTTTTGTGTCAGAACTGACCCGTTCACCATGGTTTTCATCGGAATCGGCCCGTTTGCTCCACGATTTTGATCAGAGTCGGATCGTCTACCCGACGGTTCTAAGTCAGAACCACCCCTCTCAAATTGAATTTAAAAAATAATTTTATCACATGTTTACGTTTCAAACTTATATAGTAATGTGTGTTAAAATTTTTAATATAATGTACCCTCATTTCTTTGATAATTTTCAAAACTCTATTCTTCTTCAAAGTCGAAGCAAGAATCGTTTGAGAGTGCCACATAGGGTTGTATATAAATCAAAAAAATTTGGCTCGGTTTAGTATTCGGTTCAAATTTTTTATATTTGAATTTGAAAATTTATGATTTGAATACACATACGAAAACTTTTTCTAATTCGATTAGTTAATGAATACGAATTCAAAATCTGACATTCGATTCGATATTCGAAAATATGAGTTAGTGTGAGTCATTCTTTCAAGTACGAGTTATTCTTTGAAGTAATATTATAAAGTGGTATTTGTATACAAGTCTTTCTCCGAAAAATAATATAGAGTATTTGTTTGTACTCTATATCGAGTCTTCTTTCAAGTCATGAGACATGGTATTTGTGTATACTTTGGATCAGAGTCGTCTTTCCAAGTATAAGATAAGAGTTAGACTATGATGTTAAGATTGAGAACGTAGAAGTCAACTCAACCGCCCGCTACGTCGACTCAACGAGGAAAAAAATGAAAAAAGAATTTTATAATGAGATTTCTTTTAAATAAGGAATTTATGAGCAAGTATTCAAAAAAAAAAAAAATTTTGACGAGAATGAGTTATGTTTTAAAAATGAGAATTTTATAGAAGTATAATTTTTATACTTGCATGATTATGCGATAGTACAAGTACTATCTTATGTAAAAATTATGTGCGCAATGATTTTCTTTCTATGAAAAAGTATGCGGATACGAGAATATAGTCGTATTTTAGGATTTTTTTTTCCCGGTTCAATGAGAACGTAGACTTGAAACTTAAGAACTTTCTGGTTCTTCGAGAACTTAGACGTTTTTAAGAAACGTTGTTTTGAAATGATTTCGAAAGGAGATCCCTAACGCGAGGAGGACTTCCTCTGATGGATGTCACGTGCGCTTAGTGACACGAATAGAGATTCGGCAAAGTCGAACTTGTCGTCTAAGAATTTCCTGCGAGGGAAAAGAAATAAAATAAATAAAAATGATGCAATAAATCGTGTTAGTAAAAGAAGAGAGCAATTAGACGTTCGAAAAGCTTTCGACTTCAAGTTAAGAAAGATATGAACGAGACGACAACTGGAACTTAGTTTCCCAGGAAATTTTTCTTAAGTTATATTTCTTTTTCTTTTTATGGAATTAAATTCCATATTTCGTCTTGAACGACGACTATAATTAGTACGAATATCAAGAGTCGTAAGCGATAAATTCTTTTGAAAATGGATGTTACTTTTGAATAAGTAGCATGAACGAAGTGAAAATACTTTGTTTTAATAAATGAAAGTTGTTAGAAGTTAGTGAGTTAATGAGTTAAGAAATAAAAGAAATAGAAGAATTAAAATGAGTAATAATATGGTGAAACAAAAAGAATAAAAAAAAATAATAAAATCTTTTATGAATGTATAGATATATATATATATATGTTGTTGAGTGCAATTTCTTGAATTGCTAGAAGTCTTAATAAGTGGTTGGCTTAAGTGTGATGTTACAATTGAATAAGGGATATTCATTTTGTAATTTATGTTTACGTTAAGATAAGTTATTTTCTTTTCTTACCTGTTACTGATCCGTCTTACCTTAAAACTTTGTAGGATGATTTCCAGTAGTAACACGGCTTCAGAGAATCAGTCCCCGCCACAGCGTACTTGGGCAGATCAGTTATTAGATAGGTATAGAGATTATGAGGCAAACCCGAGACATGACGTAGGATAGAGGATTAGTTATTTCTCGTCAGTTTATTATCCAGTCCGGCATACTATTCCAGCGAGTCAGGCTATACTTGACTTGGTTAGACATCTACCAGACGAGTGGTGCGGATGGGCGCACCGGGCAGCTTGGTACTTTTTGGCGATCTTCGGCGACGACACGGAGCCGACCGGCAACTACGCTGGATTTGCCCTCTGTGTGCACAGGCGTTTCTTTGAGAGCAGGCATATGCTTCCCCTTCCTTTAGAGCTACACATCCCCTACAGTCACTTTCCAGCCGGGACGGAGATTGAGGAGCTCGACTTAGACCCGGAGATGTTAGAGTTGTTAGAGTTGCCACCAGACGGTGTACTAGAGGAGTCTGAGGCTGAGTTAGAGCAGCCAGAGGAGGACGAGGAGACGGTAGTTCCACCAGAGTCACCACCGGCTGCACAGCAGATTGAGGAGTTGATCCCGGGTCCTGGTTTTGTAGAGGTTGACGCTGAGACAGCCGCAGTGTTGGGGTTGTCTTCACCGTTTGTGCCGGACGTTTGTGTTAGGGTCAGGGGACCATTGGAGACGAGATTGTACAGAGAGGGGCCAAACTACTGAGACTACCGACAGATCGACGCGGAGTATGCCGCCATGTTAGAGTTGCCTTCTCCACTTACACCACTCGAGGAGATCTGCGCGAAGTGAGGAGTAGTCCGACAGCAGATGGAGGCAGGACCGTCCAGGGTCCGTTCTAGGGAGGACTTCGAGTCAGGTTCGGGTTCAGGTTCAGTTCCCGAGCACCTTCTTTCTCTGAAGAAGCGTGCGAGAAGGATCAGTGAGGACTACTTGGTCTCCGACTTGGAGGAGACTGTTTCTGAGGCACCTTCACCCACCCTGTTTACACTTGACGACGGTTCTACTTTGAGGGTGGACCAGGCACTCGAGTTGGTTTTTGGTTCGGAGTCCGAGGAGGAGGACCCGGAGGAGGATCCGGAGGAGGATCAAGAAGAAGATCCGGAGGAGGATCCGGAAGAGGATCCGGAGGAGGACCCTGAGGAGGACCCAGTGGAGGGTTGTTAGGATTCTGCAGTCTTCAGAGTAGTTTTTGGTTTCTTATGCAGTTTAGTTAGGCAGTGTTTTAAAGATATGGGTAAATATCAGTAGTAGTGGTAGCTTTTTGTCCTGTATAGAGAGTCGGATCAGTAACTAGTTAATTTTTTGAAGAACTCTAGCGGATACGAAATTTTATGAATCGTTTCCGTTCTAGTACTCTGGTAGATACGGAATGCAGTTTGTTGGTGCACCAGTAGATAGTAGGCAGTCAGCCTAGTTTAGACTAATAGTAGTCTAACCCTTTTTGTATAAGTCCTCGTTAGAGGCAAAAGTAATATTCTTTTTGGATGTATATATAAATATGACCCGTAAAGAGGGTTTTAATCAAGTAAAATTTCTTATGAATCGAGTAATAAAAAAATTTAGAATGTTAAATGAACTCGTGTAACGGGAAATGAGCTTAACTCAAAAGTTAAAAGATTAATGAAATGATATCAAAGCTATGTTAGTTATGTTGTTCCATGAATTTGATTAAGTTAAGAACGAGCTAGTAAGTGCTATGTGTAATTAATAAAGGAAGCTAATAAGAATTTTCAATTCTTCCTTAGACTAAAGAAAATGCCGCCGAGAAATGTTAACAATAGGAGAGGTCGAAGACCTGGAAGGCCGAGAGGACGTGGTGGACGTCAGCCAGAAAATAACCAAGAACAGGAATATGAGCGGAATATCACTCCATCCCCATCTCCACCCCCATCACCAACACCACCACCTTCACCACCGCCCCGTAGAGATATTGAAGATCTTTTTTCTCAAAAGAAACCCTCCAATGTTCAATGGAACTGGAAGCCCTAGCGATGCTGAGCTATGGGTGAGGTCGACCGAGAAAATTTTCAAACTCCTCAGATGCACTGATGAGGAGAGAATGCTGTGTGTCGCATTCCAACTGACAGGATCGGCAGATTATTGGTGGGAGGCAAGACAGAAGGTGATACCTGCTGAGCATCTGGCTCGTTTTTCGTGGGAAGAGTTTAAGGAGATTTTCTTTGACAAGTACGTTCCCAAGACGTATAGGGCACAGAAAGAGGCCGAATTTTATAATCTGAAGCAGGGAAAGCTAACTGTGACGGAATATGATGTCAAGTTCTGCGAGTTGATGAGATATGCGCCGACATTGGTCGACACTGAGGAGAAGTTATCAAAGAAATTTCAGGGAGGTTTACGTCATGAATTGGGAATCGCTTTGGCTAGTCATGGAGGACTAGGTTATTCAGACATACTGGGAAGAGCACTGGAAATGGAGGCCGTCGTGCCTGATGAGAAAAAGATTGTACCAACTGCGCCAGCACCAGCGCAGAATCAGAATCGAGGCTACTATAACAACAACAGCAGCAACTACCAAGGGAAGAGAAAATGGAACGGAGGAGGTAGCGGAGGCTACAGTCAGGGCTACAACAATCAGGGAGGACAGAAAAGAAGTTATCAGCAGCCTGCCAACAACAACAACAATGGCAAGAGGCCATGGCAGGGAAACAACCAATCGGGGTTGTTCATTCAAGGGAATAGGCAGAACTTGCCATGGAAGGGCAATAATCAGCTGAACCAGCCGCAAGGGCAACAAAGGAACTTTAACCAGGGAGCGAATAACCCAGGGAGGGTTACCATCCCTGTCTGCCCGCTCATCCTGGAGTCTGCTAGATAGGCACCCCTAACTGTTTCAACTGTGGACAGAAGGGGCACATGAAAAAGGACTGCCCTAAACCGCTTCAAGCAGTACCTCTTCGAGCCATTCAAGCACAGCCGCGACAGTCGCCTATGAACCAGCAGCAGTTTCAGCAGTATGCACAACAGCAACAAAATGCGAGGGCATGCGCTATCAAACAAAGCGGTCAGCGCAAAGGAAAATGCAATCTAGCAGGTATGGGAAAACTCCACAACACCCCCATTAAGATACTGTTTGATACTGGCGCATCGCATTCTTTCATTGCTGGCTCATGTGCCGATAACTTAGATATCAGACCTGTAAGAGCTGCACAATCTATGAGAGTAGCCACACCTTCAGGAGAGATCACTACTTCCACGCATGTTTGCTCTAACCTAGAACTAGAAATCGGAACTCATAAGGTTATAGCAAACAATCTAAATGTTATGATAATGTGGGACGTAGATATAATCCTAGGAATGGATTGGTTGTCAGAGAATTACGCCACGATTCTCTGCAACGAGAGAAAAATTTCTTTCCAGCTGCCGGGTAATGAACCAACTGAATTCCACGGAATTTCAATGGGTAGAGGCATACCAATCATATCAGCCCTTCAAGCCACGAAACTCATGAAGAAGAAAGGTACCACAGCCTATCTTGTGTACCTAGTTGGAGAACTAGGAGCCGAAAAGACCGTTCGGGACGTAAAAGTCATGAACGAATATGAAGATGTTTTTCCAGAAGTACTACCAGGATTGCCACCAAATCGTCATGTGGACTTCACGATCGATTTAGAACCAGGAGCAGCTCCTAAGTCTAAAGCCCCTTACAGAATGGCACCGAAGGAATTGGAAGAGCTCAAAATCCAGTTACAGGAATTACTAGACCTTGGTTTTATCAGGCCAAGCGTTTCACCTTGGGGAGCACCCGTGCTTTTTGTTAGGAAGAAGGACGGATCGATGAGAATGTGCATCGATTACCGAGAACTAAACAAGATCACTCTCAAGAACAAATATCCTTTGCCAAGGATCGAGGATCTGTTTGATCAGCTTAAGGGTGCATGAGTCTTCTCCAAGATAGATTTGAGGTCAGGGTATCATCAGCTCAAGATCAAACCCGAGGATGTACCGAAGACCGCTTTTAGAACTCGATATGGCCACTACGAATTTTTAGTGATGCCATTTGGTTTGACCAACGCTCCAGCCGTATTCATGGACCTTATAAACAGAGTTTTCCACCCCTACTTGGACAAATTTGTTCTAGTATTCATCGACGACATCCTCATTTATTCTAAGAATGAGACGGAGCACGAGGAACATCTACGGATAGTGTTAGAAACACTAAGAGCGGAGAAACTCTACGCCAAATTCAGTAAATGCGAATTTTGGCTGAAGGAAGTAATGTTCCTTGGACACATAGTATCGACAGAAGGAATCAAGGTGGATCCAGCCAAAGTAGAAGCAGTGCACAACTGGAAGACACCAACGAATCAGAATGAGATCAAAAGTTTCTTGGGATTAGCTGGTTATTACAGAAGGTTTATCGAGGGATTTTCTACAATCGCTCGCCCGATGACGCAGCTACTCAGGAAGGATACCAAGTTTAAGTGGACGGATGAGTGCGAGAAGAGTTTCCAAACTCTTAAGGAGAAGCTAACTACAGCGCCAGTACTAGCACTTCCAGACACAAACAAGGAATATGTGGTTTATACTGACGCATCGAAAAATGGATTAGGTTGTGTCTTGATGCAAGACGGACGAGTGATAGCTTATGCTTCACGACAACTTCGACCCCACAAAGTTGAGTACCCAACCCATGATTTAGAACTTGCAGCCGTAGTCCATGCGCTAAAGATTTGGAGACACCATCTCTATGGTGTAAGAGTTGAGATATTCACCGATCACAAGAGCCTGAAGTACTTTTTCGAGCAAAAAGAACTGAACATGAGACAAAGACGATGGCTCGAATTAGTCAAAGATTATGACTGTGGAATTAACTACCATCCAGGAAAGGCTAATGTGGTAGCAGACGCATTGAGTCGCAAGACTCCAACAAAGTTAGGATGTCTTTTCATAGAAGAAGAAACCTTAGTACGAGAATTCGAGAAGATGGATATCAGAGTGCTTGACACGCCAGCAACAATAACAAGTCAAATAGCAGCACTAGAAGCTACATCAGATTTGAGAGAAAGGATCATTAGTACTCAGAGAAAAGACGAGTCAATGAAAAAGTTACGAGTAAGGATAAGGACAGATAAGCCAGAAGGATATTCTGAGGCTCCAGACAATGCAATACTTTATGAAGGCAGGATTTGTATTCCCGACAACGACAACGAATTGAAGAACGAAATCTTGAGTGGGGCTCACGATACGCCTTACACAGCACATCCAGGAAGTACGAAAATGTACCAAGATTTGAGAAGAAGCTTTTGGTGGAATGGAATGAAACGAGACGTTGCCTCGTTTATAGAAAGATGCCTAGCATGTCAACAAGTTAAGGCTTTACACCGACGACCGTATGGATTGCTACAACCATTGGATGTCCCAGATTGGAAATGGGAAGGCATAGCTATGGACTTTGTCACAGGCTTGCCTAAGTCGAGAAGAGGGAACACAACAATTTGGGTGATAATAGATAGACTTACGAAGTCAGCTCACTTTCTACCGATTAAGACTACATATGGATCTGAGAAACTAGCTCAGTTGTATGTCAGAGAAATTGTACATCTGCATGGAATACCGAAGGTCATAATATCAGACAGAGATGCTAAGTTTACCTCGAGATTTTGGATTACGATGCAGAAAGAGTTGGGAACAGAGCTAAATTTCAGTACAGCTTTTCACCCACAGACAGATGGACAATCAGAGAGAACGATTCAGATTTTGGTCGATATGTTAAGAACAGTGGTTTTGGACCTAGGCGCGAATTGGGAGGAAATTCTACACCTAGTTGAATTCGCCTACAACAACAGCTATCAGGCCACAATAGGAATGGCACCGTTTGAGGCTTTGTATGGGAGAAAGTGTAGATCACCGCTTTATTGGGACGAAGTAGGTGAGAGAAAGAACCTAGGCCCAGATGCAATCAATGAGATGATCGAAATAGTTCGACAGATTCGAGATAGAATGAAGGAGGCCCAGAGCCGACAAAAGTCGTATGCTGACGATCGTCGAACCAACCTTGAGTTTGAAACAGGAGATAAAGTTTTTCTTAAAATATCCCCGACCAAAGGAATCCTTAGGTTCGGAGTTAAGGGTAAGTTAAGACCCAGGTTTATAGGACCTTATGAAATCCTCGAGAGAATAGGATCAGTCGCATAAGCATTCATAACGTTTTTCACGTTTCTCAATTGAGAAAATATGTTTACGATCCTAAGCACGTTATTAGTCAGCAAGACGTAGTTCTTGAATCTGACCTAAGCTACGAAGAAAAGCCGATATCGATTTTGGATAGAAAAGTTCAAGAATTAAGAACCAAGTCGATACCAATAGTTAAAGTGCTATGGAACCATCACGGGCAAGAAGAAGCCACGTGGGAACTCGAGGAGAAGATGAAGGAGCGATATCCTCATCTTTTTGCAGAAGGTAAGCAAATTTCGGGACGAAATTTTTCATAAGGGGGGTAGGATGTAATGCCCCGTAAATTCCTTACGTTCTTAATATTTAAAGTTAACCAAATAAATGGCTTTGCACGCCTAAGTTAACAATTTTTGAATTCTAAGGCTAACGGTCGAATCCATTATTAAAAAAATAAATTACAGAAGTCTGCTAGACGGATACTGTATTGAAGGGTTAGAACGTACGAAAAGTTCTTAGTTTGTAAACTAAGAACGGAAAACCGTTTAATTTTTTTTACATTTACAAAATTGAGATACGAATACGTCGAGAAAATTTGCTTTTATATTTTTTCGGACGAAACTCGGACTATGTCGTCCCGAGTTTTTGTCAAAATAAATTTTGTAAATTTATTTTCCAATTAAGTTCATACGTTAGAATTTTAAAGTCAAATCGAATCGCGATGATTTTGTACCGAGCAACGTTTTTCGTCGTTCGTTTTCCCGTAACGTTGGATCGCGCCGGAAAAACCCGTAACCCTTCTAAATCACCTCCATGCAGCCGACACCTCACTTAATTAAGTGTAAGCATGCATGTTGACCTTATTAAGCTAATGACACCTAAACCATCACTTTACACCATTTCAACTTTTCATCATAACAAAGCTTACACAAAACAATTCCATCATAACAAAGCTCACTAGTAATCGAGAAGTCGGATGAGAATTCTAAGTTGATATTATTGTTTATAATAAAATTTAGAACATCTTTCTAGTTGACGGCATAAGCTTTTGACTTGATATAATATGGGTTATAGTTATAATCGAGAACTAGAACGCGTTTTGAAGTTTTTGTTGGTATAGTACTTGTTAGTTGAAATCCGACGTATAGAACGTCGTGCTTTTGAGCGAGTTTTGAGAAGGAGTTTGTCATGTACGGGAGTACGTGATAACTGCCTTAAGATTCCAGTTTCTAAAAAAATGAATACGAGAGCTTAGAACGAACCTAAGACGTTATACATCGAACCTATCAAGCAATTAGGGTTTTCACGGCAGTTTTGCGACCCTCGCCGGAAACTGTAATATCTTCCAGCTCGTTTATCGGATTTGTGATCCGTAAATTGGAGCGCGAACTAGACTTCCTAAGCTTTCTAGTGGTACAGGGCTCACCCCCTGTTTCCAAGTCCTCTGTTCTGGACAGCCTCCAGAGTTACTGGTCTGTGCAGTGAAATTTCAGTTTCTTGTTTTCTAAGTTGTTTAATTCACAACTTAGTTTCTTTCAAACGTTTAAGCCGTTTTTATCTAACGAACATCTCCCTACTGACCCTAGAGTCAAGTACAAGACCTTTAATGATGAAAACCAGTCGAGATCTTATATCTTATCCTTTTATTAAAGAAGTAATAAACGAGAAATTTCATAAAACGTTAAATGATCTAAAACGTAAATCGCCTAAGTTGATTCTTTCCAACTTAGTTTCTTTTAATCTTTAAAGTCGTATTAAGATACCGACTACCTTCTCTACTGACCCGAGAGTCGAGTATGAGATCTTCCGAGTTCTAAACGAGATTGGTTCGAATCTCGTTTCCCGTTTAAGTAAAACGAATCTAGTAAGCGTGCAAATGCCAAAAGAATAAAATAACTAAATCTTTCTTCGATTCTCTTTCTTCGATTCTCTTTCTTCGATTATTCTTTTGCTAACCGTTTTTAAGTATGTTTATTTTATGATGAAGGAGGAAGCCAACTGTAGAGAAAGGACGGAAGATCCCAAGTTGGAAGCTTTTGCGTTAAGTTCTATATTTACAAGGTGGGCTTTTATATACAAATAAAACGAGCAATGCTCGGAAAATCTTTCTTTATCGCTTTGATATCTGTGTTTTCAAAGTGATATTATGGCATGAACTGTTTTATGTTTTTATGTGAGTTCTCTTGTACCTATCTGAGTCAATATTCGTGTTTTCCAGATTTAGAGTTAGTCTATTTTAGATTAACTAACGATCGGCTCTGAGTTAGCTGCTAAGTGCTTTCCAGAGTTAGTGCACTTTGTAACCTGTGGTATATGTGGTATCCTGTTGAGGGGTAGCCAGCCACGGTGAATTAGTTTTGGTCAAGATTGAACATAGCATACCTGAAAATACTCGGCCGAGTGATTTATGAGAAAAAGTCTGAAAATGTTTAGTAGACACAGATTCTTTCAATAAAACTCCGATGTGCTACGTTTATAAAATGCCATATTTATCTATATTTATGATTATGTTTTCGGCATCGTGCCCACTAAGTACGTTTGTACTTAGCCCTGCATTGTTTCTAAATGTGCAGGTTGAAGCGACGGTGAGCGGCGACGGTTGATGTTGAGTAAAGGATAGAATGCTTAGTTAGAACCCCTTCCGCTGCCAAACTTTGAATTTCTTTTGATGTACTTTTGAACAATTTTCAGTAGTCTAAGTATGTAAATTTGAACTTAGTTTCTTTTTGTACTTTTGTCGAGTAATCCTTAGGGATTAACTCTTTCTTATTTATATTTCAAAGTCTTGTTTCATAGTTTGTCGATGTTTTTCATGTATGTTTAGTCAATTAGCCCCCTTCTTCCCCGCTTCTTTAATCCAACCCCAGTCGCACCCCGGCTTCTGCCGTCCCTCGGGATTTGGGGCTGTGACATTTTCGTTTTTATTATTAATAATAATATTTTTATTTTTATTAAAATAATAATTTTATTTAATTTATTGTATATAACCTGTCGAAAATCGACGGGAAATCACTATTCCATAAATTCTTCTCAAAATCGATGTAGGATAAAGAGGTGGATAGTTATGATAGAAAATATCCTCTATTTCACAATGATTTAGAGAAGAAAAGTAATTTTGAAGAATGTCAAGCTGACCCAATCCTACATTATGAATTCAATATATTTTTAAAAAAATCACTTGAACTATCTATTAGGAATTGACCCGTCTAACCCCACAGTTTTGTGTCAGAACTGACTCGTTCACCATGGTTTTCATCGGAAGCGGCCCGTTTGCTCCACGATTTTGATCAGAGTCGGATCGTCTACCCGACGGTTCTAAGTCAGAACCACCCCTCTCAAATTGAATTTAAAAAATAATTTTATCACATGTTTACGTTTCAAACTTATATAGTAATGTGTGTTAAAATTTTTAATATAATGTACCCTCATTTCTTTGATAATTTTCAAAACTCTATTCTTCTTCAAAATCGAAGCAAGAATCGTTTGAGAGTGCCACATAGGGTTGTATATAAATCAAAAAAATTTGGCTCGGTTTAGTATTCGGTTCAAATTTTTTATATTTGAATTTGAAAATTTATGATTTGAATACACATACGAAAACTTTTTCTAATTCGATTAGTTAATGAATACGAATTCAAAATCTGACATTCGATTCGATATTCGAAAATATTCGATTTCATATATAATACATATTTATTATACAAAAATATGTATATTTAAAAATTAAACTAAAGGCCAAACTTAAAGAAAAATAATACTTATTTCTCAAAAATGTCAAACCCTATCTTTTCTTTCTTCAATATCTATCTTTTTAGTATCTAAGACAAATGTATGGATATAACATTTATTATTGAATTGAGTGTTTAATTGTTTCTTACGTGAAATATTAGTTCAGATTATTTCTTTAATTGCGAATCAAATAGTGTAAAAAATTTATAAAAATTCGAATCAAAAATTCGAATAGTATGTTTATAATAAACTTAAAAAACCGAACCGAATAATCGATTTGAATCGAATATTAGCGAATATCATTACGAATCGAATACGAATCAAAAAAATATTCGAAGTCGATTCGATTACTGATTTGAATATGCGAATAATGTCACAAATCCAAATTTGGAACCATACGAACCGAATATTCGATTCAAATCGAATATTAGTGAATATCATGAAGAATCGAATACGAATCAAAAAAATATTCGAAGTCTATTCGATTACTGATTCGAATATGTGAATAATGCCACAAATCCAAATTTGGAACCATTTATTTGGATAACTAATAAATTGGTGCACTACAAAAAATAATTATTTATTTGACCAACTAATGAATTGGTCAAATTAAATTAAATTAAACTATAAAAATATAGTTATTTATTCGGCCGACTAATAAATAAATGGGCCAAATAAATAAACGGGTCCTCATCCTCTGACTCTGAACCGAAAGCAAACTGGAGTGCCTCGTCAACCCTCAAAGTAATGCCGTCTGTAAGTGTAAGTGGTGGCGGTACAGGCATATCTGAAACTGTCGTCTCGGAATCCGAAACCAGGTAGTCCCAGTAGGTCACTAACGCCCGCTTCTTCGGAGGTAGCAGGTGGTTAGGAAGGGAACTCGTCTCGTACTCCTCCCTGGAACGGACTCTGGATGGTCCTGCCTCAAACTCAGCCCGAACTCTGGCTAACTCCATGCAAATCTCATCAAGGGATTTGTATGAGGATGGTAACTGTAACAGGGCGGTAAGCTCTGCGTTCGTGTCTAAGTACTCTGATCCTGTCTCGAATGGTCCCTGAACTCTCGCAGAAGGCTCGGGTAGGATAGGAGCAGGTAACCCTAATCCACCAACTGTCTCTGCAACTAACTCCCCTATGCCCTCACTGGGTACCATCACTGAAGGGATATCCAACTGTGCAATCATCTCTAGATCTATCTCGTCATGCTCTGACCCTGAATCTGCCGGGAAGTGAGTGTAGGGAGGATGCGCCTGAATAGGATATGCTGCTATGTGTCTGCTCTGAAAGAAACGCATGTGTATCTCTAAAGCAAATCCCTTATAATCCCCTGTCGGCTCTGTATCGTCGCCAAACATCCCAAGATAGTACCATGCTGTATCGTGTGCCCAACCACGCCATTCCTCTGGTAGTCGTCTAACCAAGTCAAGTATAGCCTGACCCTCTGTAATAGAACGTCGGACTGGATGATAAACTAACGAAAAGTAACTAATCCTCTGTCCTACGACGTGTCTCGGGTTTGGGTCATAATCTCTATACCTATCCAATAACTGATCTGTCCAAGTACGCTGTGGCGGAGACTGACTCTCCAAAGTCGTGTCACTACTGGAAGCCATCCTACAAAGTTTTTAAGAAACACGGATCAGTAACGGTAAGATGATATCTTATCTTACGGAAAATCTTAAATTACAAAATGAATATTCCTTATTCAATTGTAATATCACCACACTTAATCTAACAAACTTATCTTAAACATCTAGCAATTTCACAGAAAATTGCTCTCGTACTCACAATATATAGAAATAAAATTTCAAGATTTTATTCCCATTCCTTATCTCATTCTTTTAATTTCTTACTTTAATCCTTATTATTCTCCTTCATTATTCCTTATTTCTTTCTCAAAGAAAAATTTTCATCGATTCTCATTCATTAAAACAAGGCACGTCTACTTTGTTCATGTTACTTATGCAAGAGTAACATTCATTTACAAAAGACTTTGTCGTTTACGACTCTTAATACTCATACGTGTCGCATTCTTCACTCAAGGACGAAGTATAAAAAACATAAATTCCAAAAGAGAAATGGAATATATCCTAAAAATAACTTTTTAGAACATAAGTTCTAGTCGTCGTCACTAAAATCGAGCGATCGTTCGAAATTTAATCAAGCTTTGTGCTTGACTCCTAATAATAAAAACAATTCTCTTCGCAAAGTTCGAACAAGGCGAACTCTACTGAAAAACGAAACGAAAAGAAAAGGAACGACGTCGTTACATGTTACTTATACGTAAGTAACATTCGTCTCTTTAAACCACTTATACCATACTAAAAAGATTTTGCTAGCGGGGTATAAGACCCATATTACTGAGTTTCTTATTATGTGGGTTGATCAAGTCCACATAACAGTCTCTCAATCACATGGAACTTCTGTCTCGTTCTATCGCTCACTTCATACAGAATTTACTTTCCTAAATCGAGTAGCAATTTCTCGAATTGGCACACAACTACTTCTAAAAAGAAACTTTCGGAAACTTTCTAATTTAGCTTGGAATACTCAATCTTCTCGAGAAAGATACAAATTTTAAGCTAATCGAATACTTGAACGGCTCCTAATAAGTAAAACAAAGTCATCTCCAAGAGACTTTGTTCATGCCACTTACAACAAAGGTAACATTCGGCTCTTCCGTTTATTTCAATTTATCCTCCTCGTTTCAACCTTTTCTCGATTAATTTGGAGTCGCGTTTTTCTCACACGTCTATTTGTTTCTTTCGTTCACTTCGTACATATTTACCTTATCGTTATTTATTTCATTTTCCTCGAAGGAAATTCTTATCGGGTTCTTAAAACAAAGGTCGACTTTGCCGAGTCTTTATTCATGTCGCTATACGCGCATGACATTCATCAACAGAAATTCTTCTCATGTTGTGGATCTCCTTTCGAAATCATTTGGATTAACGTTTCTTAAAAACGTCTAAGTTCTCGAGGTATCGGAAAAGACCTTAAATTTCAAGTCTATATTCTTATTGAACCGGGAAAAATCCCTAGATTCCTTCTAGGTTCCCGTGTCACGTATTTTTTTTGAAATAAAGGAAATTATTGCGCAAATAATTTCACATGAGATAGTACTCGTACTATCACAAAATCACATAGTCAAAACAAAGTATAAATTAAATTATACTTTCATAGAATTCTTATTTTTGGCACACAACTCATTCTCATTCTCATCTTCATTGAATACTTGTTCATAAAATTTCTTATTAAAAAGAAATCACATTATTAAAATTATTTCCTTTCTTTCCTCGTTGAGTCGACGTAGCGGGAGGTTGAGTTATCGTCTACACTCTAAATCTTAACATTATAACTTAACTCTTAATTTTACTTGAAAGAAGACTCTGATCTAGAGTATAAACAAATTATTCTATCTTACGACTCGAAAGAAGACTCGATATAGAGTACGAACGAATATTCTATACTACTACTCGAAGGAAGACTCGTATCCAGAGCAGAAACAATGGCTCTGATACCACTCTGTCACAGCCCCAAATCCCGAGGGACGGCAGAAGCCGGGGTGCGACTGGAATTGGATTAAAGATACGATTCAAAACTCATATTCATTTGGATATTTTATATTCAAATTTATTTTCATAAGTTCATCACAATATTTTACGATATACAATTAAATATTTATATTCGATCTATATAATGTGTGGCCATATATTTACATTGATCGATGGCAATGATTTACGTTTTGTTACTTAATAAGTTAGTTCATGGATGATGAAGGTTACTATAATAATCTTTTATTTTTTGTAACTCTCTGACTAACATAATTAATGTGATGACATATCATTATTTTTGGCATCTTTAACCAATTCATTTCACTCACATTGATTTGTTTAACCATTTTTTTTTTTGTTTTTTTTCCTTCAGAAAACTTTTGGTTTAGTATTTCCTCTGACCCATTGATAATGTCTCTTACTTTATGAGCACAGTTATTAAGGAGCAAGAGTAAAAGGGGAGAAAATGATAGGTCCCATCTATTTTGAATGGTTTAATATTTTTATTTATGATAAGGGGACATTATCAATGGGACGGACAAAAAAGGAAAGAGGAACATTATCAATGGGTCGGAGGGAGTAATATTTCAATTTTCAAAGTTCTTTAGTTGAAGTTTTTGTTGAAGTTGGCTAAATGTGCACCAATTTTTTTCTTTATATATACTGTTTTCAGTTTCGTTTGTTTGGTGTATCTTGGTTGGTTATTGTTTTTTTCTTTTTTGATATAGAATTTTGGTTTTTGGCAATGCACAAACAACCTTATAGAAATGTATAACTAATATTATCAAATGCATCAATAGGAAATAAATAATGCAAAATGTAATACTTAATATACTATACTATATGACATATTAATATCTTATTTGGTTTTTGACAATGCATTTTCGTCATTTTTATGATGCACAAACACATTTACATGAATGCATCAATTATTAATTTACAAACATTATTTATTAAATGCATTAATACTAAAAATAATAAACAATGTAATAGAAAATATTATTACTTTACTATTTGTTTTTTAATTTCATGGAAATTGCTCGGATATACAGGTTTGGGTTGATGCTATTTAATATTTTTTAATACTTGGACTTTGGTAATGCATTATTGTAATGCATAAACAACCTTATAGTAATGCATAAACAATATTATCGATCGCATTAATAATAAACAAATAGCAAAATATAATACATAATGTCACAGCCCCAAATCCCGAGGGAAGGCAGAAGCCAGGGTGCGACTGGGATTGGATTAAAGAAGCGGGGAAGAAGGGGACTGACTAAACATACATACATAAGAGACATCATACATTCTATGAATAAGACTTTATTTACAAAAGGAAGAGTAATTATCGAAGGATTACACGACAGAAGGTACTCAAAAAGGCATCTAAGTTCAAGTTTACAGACATAAACTACAGAGTTTTACGTAATGTACATAACATCAAAGTACTTAGAGTTTTGCAGCGGAAATGTGATTATACTAACTAAAGTCTTCCTAAGACAACTTAATTCAAGCCTCGCCGCTTCCATCGCTTCAACCTGCACATTTAGAAAACATATGCAGGGCTAAGTACAAAAGTACTTAGTGGGCACGTTGCCGAAAAACATATTCATAAGTATAAATAATCAGGCATCTCATAATCGTAGCACATCGGGGTTTTATTGAAAATGGCCCGTGTCTACTAAACATTTTCTGACTCATTTATATAAATTAGCTTGTACAAGCATTTTTCTGGTATGTTACGTTCAAATCTTGACCAATTTCTCATTCACAGTGGCTGGTTACCCCTCAACAGGATACCACATACACCACAGGTTACAAAGTGCACTAACTCTGGAAAGCACTTAATAGCTAACTCAGAGCCGATCGATAGTTAACCTATTTTGATTAACTCATAAATCTGGAAAACACGAATGTTAACTCAGATAGGTATAAAAGAACTCACATAAAATATTTAAACAGTTTATGCCATGATTGTCACTTTGAAAACACATATATCAAAGCGAAAAAGAAAGGTTTTCGAGCATTGCTCGTTTTGTTTCATATATAAAAGCCCACCTTAGCGTTTACAGAACTAAAGTACGCTTCCGTTCTCCTGATCTCCCCTCCTTTCCTTACTGCTGACTTCCTCCTTCATCGTAAAATAATCACACTTTAAATTCGGTCGTAAAAGATAATCGAATATGGAAATTCGAATTTAGGTTTTTAATCGTTTTGTTTCTTTAGGCATTTGCATGCTACTAGTTTCTTTTTAGTTTAACAGGAACGAGACTCGAACAAAACTCGTTTAGAGCTCGAAAGGTTTCATACTCGACTCTTAGGTCAGTAGAGAGGATAGTCGATAACTCATTACGACTTAAAAGATCAAAAGGAACTAAGTTGGAAAGGAATCAACTTAGGAAATTAAGTTTTAGTTCTTTAGACGATTTAGGCATTTGCACGCTTAACTAAATTTCTTTACTTAAACGGATACAAGATACGAAATCATCTCGTTTAGCACTCAAGGCTCTATACTTGACACTGAGGTCAGTAGGAAGAAGGAATTCGTTAACTCATAGCGACCTCAAAGATTGAAAGAAGCTAAGTTGAGAAGAAAACAACTTAGGAAATTACAATTTGAACATACACTGCATGAAGTCAGTGAGTCTGTCCAGAACAGGGGATTGCGAAACAGGGGTCGTTTCCTGTACCAAAAGATAGCCTCGGGTGTCTAGTTTACTCTCCAATTCGTGGATCTCGATTCCGATAAACGAGCTAAAAGATATTGCAGTTTCCGTGGAACGTCGCAGAAACTGCCGAGTGAATCCCTAATGCTCGATAAAATCGACGCACGTTCTTCTAGGTTCGTTCTATGTTATCGAACTTAAATTCTCATGAATTTTACACAACAAGGCAGTCAAAAACGTATTTCCATACGTGATAAACTCCTTTCCATTTCTCGTCTATAACCACGACGATCAAAACCTCGTCGTTTCAACTAAACAAGTACTATACCAAACAAGTTAACATCTCTCGTCCTAACTTCTCGTTTATAAATACAACTCATCTTTTCTCAACTAGGACGAACATGTCGTCAACTACAAATTTGTCCCTTAATCAACAACAATCATTAATATCTAATTACTTTTCTTACTCGACTTTTCTTTCGTTACTTACGTTCGTTGCTTTGTCTCTTAACAAATTTCCAACGTTATTAGAATTCGTTCAACTTCTACATAATTGATCATTACCTATCGAGAATCGTTACTACTTATATCATCATCTCATATCATCATTTATTCTCGACTTATCGATCATTGATCGTCTCTTACGTAAAATTTTACGTTTCCCGTTTTCATTCAAAATTTACGACGACGATTCTTATCTAACGAGCATTCCTAACATGCAAATCATATTATCAAAATATTATCGAGCCTCGACTTATCACTATATCTTCGTCTCTTACACTTTTGGTTTTATTTTTAGAAAAATCTCAATTTAATATATATTCATCCTCATGCATCGTATAATTCATTTGCATTAAACAATCGAGCATATCTTAACATTTACTAACCTAAATCAAGCCTTGTTCGTCTCTTAGGTTTTGGATTTTATTTTTAGAAAATTTTAAAACAATTCATACTATCAATTAACGACATGAGGAACACTAATCTATCATCAATTCGACGAAGAAATCGAGTATGAAACGAAAGCCCCAAAACAGAAAAATTTCGGTAATTATAGGGGTTGGGGTTCTTGATTTTTCCTTCATGATTTGATCTGTAGAACTCGATTCTAAGCATCCTAGAACATGTATCGATCAAAGAACAACATGCTATCTCATTTCCTAATTTTCGAAAAAAATAAAAGAGAGGGGAAAAGAGATTCGTTCGGTTCAAATGATAGACAAAGTTCTTACCTTTCGTATTATGAATTCGGAAATGAAAATGATCGGTAGACGAGAGACTTGCGGAGCTTTGAAAAGCTTGAAAGATGAAGAACTATGGAGGATTTGGGAGAGAAAAATGAGTGAGAGAGAGAGAGAGAGAGAGAGAGAGAGAGAGAGAGATAGGGGCGGTAATAGGAGGATGAAGAGGGAGGTGATGACTCACCTTGGTGAGTCATAAAGTTAATGAAAATATCTAACAAGGTAAGGGTGAGTCGTTAGGGAGTGTTTGGCGAGGGAATTTTATACGAAATTTCTCGTTTCCGGCTCTTAAACGCCGTTTTAAAAGTCAAGAAATACTTTTCTAGTTAGCTACGGAATTGACGAAATCTAATTCGTCCGTTAGATTGGAAATAATTAACGTACTCGGAAAACCTAATTCATTTTTCAAAAATCGAGAAAAAGTCTGGACGTCACAGTCCAAAATTCGTCCGGAAAATCACAAAAATTAACTTTCTCCGGTGAACTCGTCTCGATGAAAAAGTGAATGTAAATTCTGACGGAATTCGATTCCGAGTTTCCGGGCGAAAAACTTAACGGACGCGAAAACCCTAATACAATAGTCGTTCGTCCGATTTCTGGAAATTATTTTTGGAAACGGATTTCACCGTAAATCTTAGAATTCAAATTCATGAACTTAGGCGTGCAAAGCCATTTTTATTATTAACTTTGAACTTTTAAGTCAGTACGAAATTTTTGGGGTATTACACATAATTTACAATATTACAATATAGAGAGTCAAGTAATCATGATATCTTACAAGAATGCATCAAATATTAATTCATCATTAATTTTTTTTTTTGAGGTAATCAATTCATTATTATTAAGATGCACAAACACCATCACATGAATGCATCAACTATTGATTCATAGTAAACAATATCAAATGCATCAATATATGAAAAAATAATGAATTATGTAATACAAAATTTTTCTTAATGCATTATAGTACGTGGAACAATAGATTCTTTTTTTCTTTTATGGATCGATAATCATTATATTTAAATAATATTTCACCACAAATTAGGTGATGCATTTATATATTTTTATATACTGCATGGATTGAATAGATTCGTGCATTTTGAGTAGAGTAACAAAAATCAATTAGGAAAATCAGGAAAACAAAGATTAATTATGAGAAAATGGAAGAAACAAAGATGGATTTTGCATGTTTAAAGAAGAACGATGTTTCTATATCAATTTGAATTTGAGAATTCCACATTATGTGGAACAGTCAGCCGTCTATTAAGGCAATTAAATTTGGTAATTTTCTTTTACTTATTCACCCTTATTCATTAACTATGCATCATTCGAATTAATTTTTTGGATTACAATCAGACCATTCATTTAGGAAGAATCTATGGTATACAATTGTTTTTAGTTCTCATCTAAGGGAGTCTTCTCACCAGATCCACTCCCTATATATATATAGGGGAGAGTTCAAATAGAAACTTATTCCCCCTTAAATATAGAAACTTTTTTCGTTCGTAGATTTCAGTTGATCAATGGCTATGTATTAACTGATTTTATATTTATTTATTTTTATATTTCTTAGAGTTAAAAGGGCGATTTGGTATTTGGTATGATATTGTAACCGCCCAAGCCCTTAATTGAAGGAATAATGAATCGTTTCCATTTCCTAATTATTTCTTCTCCAGATGCTATACCGTTTTTTGTTGCCTTTCTATTGCTTTTGAAAGGTTTGTATTTCATCTTTTACTGTTTCTTTTTGTCTGTCAGTGCCATATCCAAAAAGATTCCTAAAGAATGCAGTAACAGTTTCACTTAAATATTGTTTTGAATTATGCATGATCATGTTTCGATATTATATGCATAATCAAAATACTACTCCATATATGCATGGAGTATTCATTACAAGAACCAAAATTTGTAATAAATTGTGCAGTATCTCAATTACACCCACGAACAATTATATATATATATATATATAAATCTATTTTGATAATGCATATTTATGAACTTGTTAATCCATAATTATAATTTTGTTAACTCCATAATGCATAATTATAGTCTTGTTATGTCACAGCCCCAAATCCCGAGGGACGGCAGAAGCCGGGGTGCGACTGGGGTTGGATTAAAGAAGTGGGGAATAAAGGGGATGAAAGAATAAACATACATACATAACATCTTATCTTCTATGAACAAACTTCATTAACGAAAGAAAGAGTTAATCTCGAAAGATTACTCGAGCAAGATACGTCAAAAGTTTCTAAGTTATATTACATAACTTAGACTACAGTGATCGTTACACAACATCAAAAAGAGTTTAGAGTTTAGCAGTGGAATTGTGAACTATATACAAGCTTTCCTTAATTCTTATTCAACTCTAACTCAACCGTCGCCGCTTCGTCGCTTCAACCTGCACATTTAGAAAACATATGCAGGGCTAAGTACAAAAGTACTCAGTGGGCACGTTGCCGAAAACATAATCATAGGTATAGATAATCAGACATTTCATTTCTGTAGTACACCGGGGTTTTTCATTAAAGACCCGTGTCTACTAAACATTTTCTTTTTCATTTTCATAAGGTAGCTTGTAGAAGCATTTTTCATAGATGTTACGTTCAAATCTTGACCAGTCATAATTCACCGTGGCTGGCTTTCCCTCAACAGGATACCACATACACCACAGGCTACAAGTGCACTAACTCTGGAAAGCCCCTTTTGACTAACTCAAAGCCAATCGTTAGTTAACCCCTTTTGATTAACTCATAATTCTGGAAAGCACGACGGCTAACTCAGAATGGTACAAGAGAACTCACATAAAACACAAAACAGTTCATGCCATAATTATCACTTTGAAAACACGATTATCAAAGCGATAAAGAAAGGTTTTCGAGCATTGTTCGTTTTATTTCATATATGAAAGCCCACTTTATAGATTACAGAACTATTAAATCGAGCTTCTGTTCTTCTGATCTTCCGTCCTTTCCTTACTGCTGAATTCCTCATTCATCGTAAAATAATCATACTTTAGACTCGGTCGTACAAGATAATCGAATACGGAAATTCGAATTAAGTGTTCGTTCTTTAGACATTTTAGGCATTTGCACGCTAACTAAACTCTTTTACTTAAACGGATACACGATACGAACTCATCTCGTTTAGCACTCAAGGCTCTATACTTGACACTGAGGTCAGTAAAAAAAAAACATTCGTTAACTCATAACGAACTTAAAGATCGAAAGAAACTAAGTTGAGAAGAAAACAACTTAGGAAATTAGGTTTTTGATATTCACTGCACAGAGTCAGGTCAGTAAGTTCGCATGGAACAGGGGATTTCGAAACAGGGGTCGTGCCCTATACCAAAAGATAGCCTCGGATGTCTAGTTTACTCTCCAATTCGTGGATCTCGATTCCAATAAACGAGCTAAAAGATATTGCAGTTTCCGTGGAACGTCGCAAAAACTGCCGAGTGAAACCCTAACGTTCGATAGAATTCGGCGTATGACTTCCTAGGTTCGTTCTAGGTTATCGAAACTATATTCTCACGAAAATAACATGTCAAGGCAGTAAACACGTACTCCCGTACGTGATAAACTCCTTTTCATTTCTCGTCTATAAGCACGACGTTCCAACATCGACTTTCAATCTAAACAAGTACTATACCAAAATCAAGTTAACGAATCTCGTCCTAACTTCTCGATTATAACTACAACTCATCATTTAACAATTCGGACGAACATGTCGTCAACTACAAACTCGTTCCGTAATCAATAATAAACATTATTATCTAGTTAAAATCCTTAATCGTCATTTCCTTCATTACTTATTATCAATTGATCGTCTCTAACGAATTTTCAAACATCATTAGAATTCATTTATTTTCTACAACATTAATCATCATCTATCGAGGATCATTACTACGTATGTCATTACCTTATATCATCAACTAATCTCGACTTAATTAGGATTCTTTGTCTCTTACAACTTCCATTAATAAATTAGATTAATTCCAATTAATTCATATCATCAATTACTATCATTAGAATCATAATCTATCCTTTAATCATCATTAGAATCAAACCTCATAAAACCCTTAATTTCCCACTACTTTTCGGTTCTAGCAATTAATTAGGGAAAATGATTTTCTTCTTTAATTAACCCCATTAATCCATTAATCAAACTATTACAACATATATTATCCAACAACTAGTACTACCACTTTATCAATTAGGAATTCATCTTCAAACCCTAACCATCAACTCGGTCATCATCCATTTTTAGGGAATTCATTTCTTCTTTGTATTAATCATCAATTAAACATCCCCTAAGCTCAATTATATCATCAATTTGAGGATTTATCTATCCTATGTCCATGCCCTGATTTTCGGTCAATAATAGAATTTAGGGTTCTTAGATTTCTTCCAATTTTAACCATAAAAAAAATCAATCCCTAATACATCTAATTGGATTAATTAAAGCTCAAAACATCATCCTACCCATATATCAAAATCGGTCCTAGCATAAAAATCAAAAGAATTGAATTCTAAATGGATAGAATGGAAAAGGGGATGATTACCTTGAATAAAGATGAAAGAAGAATGAAAGTTGATGGATGATTAAAGACTTGGGAGAAAAATCCTTGCAAAAGCTCAAGCTTTCTTCAATGGAGGATGAGAACAATGGAGATGGTGGAGTGAGGGTGGTGTGTGGCGGCAATGCACAAGGAGAGAGGGAGGTGACTAACAAGTTAATGACATAATATCTAATTAAATCCCTTAGATATAAAGTAATGGAATAGTAATATGCATGGTGGAAAGTGATTAGAAAATAGATAGAACATTAGGTGTCCTAGATTTATAATATAAAATGAATTATCAAGGTATGAGAGGGGGTGTGGAGTCGGCAATGAGGAAAAAAATTTCCTCCGAAACACGCGTTTTGCCGACTCGATACGATGTTACGAAAATCGAGAAAATAAAAATGTATTCGGCACGTTATCTTCGAATTCCGATTCGACCATTAAATCCGACGTATTTTACATACTTGAGAAGTAATGTTTAAAATCTAAATTCCGATAAAACCTCGGAACATCACAGTCCGAGTTTCGTCCGAAAAAATCATAAAAACGAACTTTCTCGGGCGAACTCGTATCGCAATTTCGTGAATGTAAAAATCAGACAGTTTTCCGATCTGAGTTCTAGAATTAAAAATTTATCATACGCGATAACCCTAAATACAGTAGTCGTTGAGCTGACTTCCGTAATTTATTTTTAAAAACGGATTTCGCGTTGGTTTAAGAATTAAATTTCGTAAACTTAGGCGTGCAAAGCTGTAATTATTATTAACTTTCATTTTTAAAGACTGTAGAAAAAATCTGGGGTATTACATCCTATCCCCCTTACGAAAAATTTCGTCCCGAAATTTGCTTATCTTCATTAAGCTGCTCGGGGTACTTCTTCCTCAACTCTTCTTCGAGTTCTCACGTGGCTTTTTCTTGCCCGTGATGATCTTATAGCACTTTACTAATCGTATCGATTCGCTTCTTAACTTTCGCTCCTTTCGATCCAAGATCGATCGCGGTCTTTCTTCATAACTTAAGTCAGTTTCAAGAACAACGTCTTGCTGACAACACTATGTGTGTAGAATCGAATACACACATTTTCTCAAAATGAGATACGCATATAATAAACATATCATAAACTTGGCAATAATGCCATAACTATCCGTATTGGAAACTATCTTTTCAAGATATTCACTAATCATCTAAATGTTTTGTCTAAGCTGATGCTTGACACGAATCTAACGATTCTCTCTAATGGAGATATCTTAAGAAACTTTATTTCTTTTTCGAACTTTTGCTCTGATTGTCGCATATACGTAAGACTTTCGTCTTTCTTAAACTCCTTTCATTCTGACACGAATCTATCGAATGATCTCGATCATTTTACTGACCGTAGCCGGTCCTAAGTTCTTTCTTTTACTTACCTTATGACAATAAGACAGTTATCTGAAACATCTTCTTCTACAAGGCCTTGTAAGGCACAACACTTATCGTAGCTTAATAACTATCGTTATAACAATTTGATCAACGTCAAAAATATTCTCCTATTTCTTCATAGAAACACTTAACGGTTATCACAACCCGTATGGTCGCCAGTGTAAAGCTTTCACTTGCTGATAAGCTAAACATTTTTCTACAAACGAGGCAACGTCTCGTTTCAAACAATTCTACCAGGTCATTTCTTAGGTCTTAAATTTGTTGTCATCGGAAATGCTAAGTCCATTTTTTTTAATTTCTATCATATTATCCATTGCTTCGGAATAATCGTCTGGTTTATCCGTTCTTATCCTTAGTCGAAGCTTCTCGATCGACTCGTCCTTTCCCTAGGCACTTGTAATCTTTTCGTAAGTCTGGTGTAGCTATGATTACTATTATTTGGCTTGTTATCGCTTCAGTTGTATTGAGCACCTCTCTATTCTTTATCTCGAATTCTCATATAAGTGTTTCTTCCTTGATGAAGAAACATTTAAACTTAGTTGGGGTTTTTCGACTCAACATGCCTGCTACTACACTTAGCTTTTTTTTTTTTTTTTTCCTAGATGGTAGTTGATACCACATTCATAATTCTCAACTAATTCGAGCCATTGTCTTTGTCTCATGTTCAATTCCTTTTTGCTTGAAAAGTACTTCAAACTCTTATGGTCCGTAAAAATCTCAACCCTAACACCATAGAGATGGTGTCTCCAAATCTTCAGCGCATGCACAACGGCCGTTAGTTCTAAGTCGTGGGTTAGGTATTCAACTTCATGAGGTCGAAGTTGTCGTGAAGCGTAAGCTATCACCTTTTCATCTTGCATCAAAACACTACCTAATCCGTTCTTCGACGCATCTGTGTAGACCACGTATTCCTTATGCGCTTCTGGCGGAGCTAATACTGGTGCTGTGGTTAACTTCTCCTTGAGTGTCTGAAAACTCTTCTCGTATTTATCCGTCCATTTATACTTGTTTTCCTTCCGAAGTAGTTGCGTCATAGGTCTAACAATCATTGAAAATCCTTCGATGAATCTTCTGCAATAACCGGCTAAACCTAGGAAACTCCTAATTTTGTTCGGACTTATCAGCGATTTCCAATCGCGCACTGCCTCGACCTTGGCAGGATCCACTTTGATGCCTTCTGCTGATACGATGTGTCCAAGGAACATTACTTCCTTCAGCCAAAACTCGCACTTACTAAACTTGGCGGAAAGCTTCTCGGCTCTAAGCGTTTCTAAGACTATTCTCAAGTGTCCCTTATATTCTTCTTCATTCTTGGAGTAAATAAGAATGTGTCGATAAATACTAAGACAAATTTGTCTAAGTATGGGTGGAAAAATTTTGATTCATGAGATCCATGAATACTGCGGGAGTGTTAGTCGAACTAAATGACATATCTAAGAATTCGTAATGGCCATATCTGATCCGAAGGCGGTTTTAGGTATATCTCCGGTTTATTCTTTAACTATTGTTGTTTAGACCTTAAGTCTATCCTTGAAAATACACTTGTTCCTTTTAATCTCATCAAGAGGTTTTCTATCCTTACAAAAAGATACTTATTCTTAAGGGTTATCTTATTTAACTTGCGACAGCCTATGAATATCTTCATTGAACCATTCTTCTTTCTGACATACAGAACTGGTGCTCCCCATAGTGAAACACTTGGTCTAAGGAAACCACCATCTAACAATTCTTGCAGCTGGATTTTAAGTTCTTCTAGTTCCTTCGGTGCCATCCTATATGGGGCTTTCGATTTGGGGCCGATCCTGGTTCTAGGCCAATCGAGAAATCTACATGACGATCTGGTGGTAAACTAGATAGTATATTTGGATAAACGTTCTTATACTTGTTTATAATTTTCATGTCTTGAATGATCCTCTTGGCTCTTGGTTCTCCAACTAGGTACATAAGATAAGCTGTGCTATCTTTCTTCTTCATCAACTTCTTGACTTGTAGGGCGGTTACTTTCGGTACTCTCCTACCCATTGAAAACCAATGAAATCCTGTTGGTTCTCTACCCGGGGGTTGAAAAGAGATCTTTCTCTCGTTGCAGAGAATCATAGCGTAATTCTCAATCAACTAGGGTATTCCTAAGATTATATCTATGCCGAACATTATATTACTTTCCGATTGTTTGATATGATCTTAAAAAGACCCTAAGTTAAATTCTATGTTTGAGAAAAAAAAAACTAAGGGAGTGACGATAATTCCTCCTAAGGCGTGGTTATTTTTATTTTACGATTAGCGCACTCTAGTCCTACTCTTATGGTGTCGACAAGCACTAGAAATAACGACTGTAAGGTTTTGGTATGAAGTAGAAGAATGACAAGGTAATTAAGAAGTTTGTCCTATACCTGCCAACTTTCCTTTGCCCTTATTGCGCTTCTCCTGCCTAATCGTGTATGCTCTTGCATTCTGTTTTTGTTGTGTCAGCTGTTGCTGTGACTGGGCTGGGATTGCGTTTAATGGTTGGGACCGGTCATACTGGTTTGGTTCCACCGTTTGAAACCGCATTGGGCAATTCCTCTTTATATGCCCCGTCTGCCCACATATAAAACAATTTCTCGTGCCTGCTTGACAAACACCGTCATGCTTCTTATTACAATTAGAACAAGTAGGAACATCCTGTTCTACCGCTTGCCACAGTTCTGGGCAATTTCTTCTCGCATGTCCTTTTCGACCACATCTAAGACATCCATCAATGTTTGCTAGACAATTACCGAAGTGCATCCTATTGCACCTAAAACAGGTAGGTACATTGATTTCTCCTTGGTTACTGTTCCTTTGCTGCCTTTGAAGCTGTCCTTGTAGATTATTTCCCTTCCCTTGTCCTGATTGTTTATTTCCTTAAGGTTTATTCCTTTGCCACTTCTTCTTACCATAGTTGTTATTTTTATTTGGCTGCTGAAAGCCCTGCCAATTTCTACTTTGTTTCCCTTGATTGTTGTGGCGCTGGTAACAATCACTGCTACTTCCTTTCCATTTCCTTTTTCCCTTAATATTATTGTTGGAAAGGTTTTGGGTTGAAGTCTGGGTTAGTGCTGATATGGGCACTACCCTCTTTCCTTTATCTGGCACTGCTGCCTCTATTTCTAGGACTCGTCCTAGTAGTTCTGCATAGCTCAGTCCTTCGGGTCGGGCCAATGCTATTCCCAGTTTATACTTAAGTTCTCCTTGAAATTTTCTTGCTGTTTCATCTTCAGTTTCCACTTGATCGAATACATACTTATCATAATATGCCTCCTTAAAATCATTCCAAGTGATTTGAGCCACTTGCTCTGCCGGCATAATTTTCTTGTCTAGTCTTCCACCAGTATTTAGCTGGTTCGGCTAGCTGAGACGCATCACATACTAGGCGCTCCTTATCACTAAATCTAAGAAGCTCAAAAATTCTTTCTATAGAGCATACCCAATGCTCAGAATCACTTGGGTTACTAGACCCATTGAAAACTGGTGGATTTCTTCTGAAGAATAAATCTTCAATGTTACGTTATTGTGGAGGTGGGGAAGGTAGAAGGGTTACTCGATGTTTTCGTTTTTCTTCGCCTATAAGTTGTTCTTGACCTCTATCAGATCCTCTAGGACTATCAGGTCCTCTTTGGTTGTTAACAACCCTCAGCGACATTTTGGAACTATAAGATACAAATTTTTTCTCATTAGCACTCGCTTTTCGCTTTCATTTACTCACTAATCCTTTTCCCAACTTAGCAATTTCACATAAAAGAGAATAAATATTAACTTCGATTCTAGTTCTTTCAACTTTTAACCTTCAAGGTTAAATTAAACTCTCGTTACATGAGTTTATTTGACATTCTGGTTTAGTTATACGATTCATAAGAAACTCTCTTGTGATCAAAACCCTCTCATGGGTCATGTATATATATTTATAGGCCTAAAGAAACCTAATCGTGTATGCTCTTGTGATCAAAACTCTCTATTAGTTTTTCCTTTAACAAGGACTTATACAAAAATTAGACTACAACGAGTCTAAGCTAGGCTGACGGCCTACCTGTACAGGATGCACTAACATATTGCATTACTGTACTACTGGAAGTACTAGAACGGAAACGATTCATAAAACTTCGTATTCGTTGGAGTACTACAAAAACTAATTACTGATCCGACTATGTATAAAACAAAAGGTCTACCACTACTACTACTATGCGTCCCTGACGCTCCGCTCAACTAACTGCGGTCTAGTCTGAATTGCCCTTTACGGCCTATAAACTCTCGAAGTCCTCCTCCGGGTCCTCCTCCGGGTACTTCTCTAAGTCTGTCTAAAGACTAACGCAACTATTCTGCCAACCCTAGTTACAGTGATGTCCATTTGCACTGAGGGTGGTGGTAGTGGTATCTCTGGAACGACCCTCTCTAAGTGTAGAACCAACGCGTCAAAGCTGGTCGCTGTGATCCTCCTCTCGGGAGGAAACAGGTACGCATGGTGCGAACTAGGCACATATATGCCTCCGGGGTAGGGACTCCTAATGGTCCTGCCTCAAACTGTCCCCTATCTCTGGTCCAAGACCGAGCTAAATCCGATATCAATTCCACCTCCTTAACAAGCTAGGCTAACTCTGGGGGGAAATTTGTTAAATGGGGCAAGTACGGGTGGTAACCCTAGCAACTTGGCAAGCACTAGGTCCATCTCGAAGAGTGACCTTGGTTCTGGAAAACCGGAATGTAGCGAAAAAGGGTAATGGGGTACTATAGGAACAGATACAATAAGTCTAATCCGTAGATATCGTGCCTGGATTGCTAACCCGGATCCTACAAGGTCTCATGTGGTTCTACAGCGTATCTCATTAAAGTGCGATAGTACCGGGTGGTGTTGTTTGCCCATCCTTGCCATTCCTCAGGCAGTCGACCGATAAGGTCCTCCATATTTTTCCATTTATCAACAGAATATTTGGCCGAGTATTAGTGTGATGCGAAGTTGTTGACAAACTGTCTTATGTCATGATCTAAGTCATTCACGTAAATAAGGTACTCGCGTATAATCCGCTCTACGACGGAACACTCTTTTAAACAAGAAGGTCCCAATATATCCTACTAAAAGAGGTTCTGCTCACGTGACATAAGACCCATATTACTGAGTTTCTTATCATGTGGGTTGATCAAGTCCACATAACAGTCCCTCAATCACATGGAACCTCTGTCCCGTTCAATCAAAACGGAAATAACCTGCCTTAATCATCTAGCAATTTCTCAAATTGCAAACAAACTCTTAACGTTTCTTAGTTTACCTTAACCATCTTAACTTTCTTAATCATCCTAGCTTAAACTTCTTAGCTTTCTTGAAGAAAACTCTTAACCGATAACCACGTATCGTTCTTACTTTGTCTAATATCTGATCCGCCCAAGTACGCTGTGGCGGGAATTGGCTCTCCTGCGCCGTGTCGAATCTAGTATCCATCCTACAAAGTTTTTATGAAACACGGATCAGTAACGGATTGGAAAAATAACTTATCTTACGTAAATACTTAAATTATAAAATGAATATTCCTTATTCAATTGTAATGTCTCCACTTAAACCGACAAACTTATCTTAAACATTTAACAATTCACAAAGAATTGCTCTTAAACAATATATAGAAATAA
The DNA here is from genome assembly GCA_029490685.1 of Schizonepeta tenuifolia. Classification (NCBI taxonomy): domain Eukaryota; kingdom Viridiplantae; phylum Streptophyta; class Magnoliopsida; order Lamiales; family Lamiaceae; genus Schizonepeta; species Schizonepeta tenuifolia. The sequence continues at coordinate 132,894 of JANLIY010000032.1, forward strand.
AATTTCAAGATTTTATTTCCATCCTTTATCTTATTTTTTTTTATTATTTTTCTTATTTTATTTTCTTATAAACTTTCTTTCTTTATTATTTATTACTTTCTTTCATTATTCCTTCCTTAAGGAAAATTTCTTAACGATTCTTACTTCATTAAAACAAAGTACGTCTACTTTGTTCATGTCACTTATTCAAAAGTAACATCTGTTTTTTAAAAGAAAATTTGTCCTTCTCGACACTTGAATTTCTTCCTCGTAGTATTCTTCGTTTAATTACGAAGTATGAAATAAAATAAATTCCCAAGAAAAGGAAATATAACTAGAAAGTGACTTTAGAACCAAAGTTCTAGTCGTCGTAGGATCGATCGATCGTTGGAAATTAACTAGGATTCGTACTTGATTCGTGGTAATTATAACCAATCTCTTCTTGAAGTTCGAGCGAGGCGAACTCCAACTAAAAATGTCTTCATTCATGTTACTTTTACGGAAGCAACATTTGTTTCTTTCGTTTACTTGGTACAGAATTAACGCACCTTATCATTATTTATCTTATTTCCTCGAAGGAAATTCTTATCAGCTCTTGATTATAAAAACAAAAATCGACTCTGCCGAGTCTTTGTTCATGTCACTATACGTACGTGACATTCGTCTACAGAAGTTCTTCCCGTTTCTCGATCTCCTTTCGAAATCATTTGAACTAACGTTCTTAAAACGTCTAAGTTCTCGAAGAATCGGAAAGATCTTAGGTTTCAAGTCTATGTTCTTAGCGAACCGGGAAAAATCCCTAGAATCAATCTAGATTCTCGTGCCATCATACTTTCAATAAAAGAAATCATTGCACAATCAATTTCACGTAATTCACATAGCAGAAACAAGTATGATTCTCATACTTTCACAATTTCATTCTTGGCACCATTATCATTCTTAACTTATTGAATACTTATTCAAAAATTTTTCTTAAAAGACAACACATTTCTGAAATTCTTTCCTTTCTTTCTTTCTTTCTTTCTTTCTTTCTTTCTTTCCTTCGTTGAGTCGACGTAGCGGGAGGTTGAGTTGTCGTCTACACTCTTAAACTTAGTATTACGACCCTATCTTACTTGAAAGAAAACTCAGGTATAGAGTATGAACGAATACTCTATCTGACTACATTGAAAGAAAACTTGTATGCAGAGCAGAAACGATTCCTCTGATACCACTCTGTTACAGCCCCAAATCCCGAGGAACGGCAGAAGCCGGGGTGCGACTGGGGTTAGATTAAAGAAGCGGGGAATAAAGGGGATGAAAGAATAAACATACATACATAACATCTTATCTTCTATGAACAAACTTCATTAACGAAAGAAAGAGTTAATCTTGAAAGATTACTCGAGCAAGATACATCAAAAGTTTCTAAGTTATATTACATAACTTAGACTACAGTGATCGTTACACAACATCAAAAAGAGTTTAGAGTTTAGCAGCTGCATTGTGAACTATATACAAGCCTTTCTTAATTCTTATTCAACTCTAACTCAACCGTCACCGCTTCGTCGCTTCAACCTGGACATTTAGAAAACATATGCAGGGCTAAGTACAAAAGTACTCAGTGGGCACGTTGGCGAAAATATAATCATAGGTATAGATAATCAGGCATTTCATTTCTGTAGTACACCGGAGTTTTTCATTAAAGGCCCGTGTCTACTAAACATTTTCTTTTTCATTTTCATAAGGTAGCTTGTAGAAGCATTTTCAATAGATGTTACGTTCAAATCTTGACCAGTCATAATTCACCGTGGCTGGCTACCCCTCAACAGGATACCACATACACCACAGGCTACAAGTGCACTAACTCTGGAAAGCCCCTTTTGACTAATTCAAAGCCGATCGTTAGTTAACCTCTTTTGATTAACTCATAATTCTGGAAAGCACGACGACTAACTCAGAATGGTACAAGAGAACTCACATAAAACACAAAACAGCATGCCATAATTATCACTTTGAAAACACGATTATCAAAGCCATAAAGAAAGGTTTTCGAGCATTGCTCGTTTTATTTCATATATGAAAGCCCACCTTATAGATTACAGAACTATTAAATCGAGCTTCCGTTCTTCTGATCTTCCATCCTTTCCTTACTGCTGACTTTCTCCTTCATCGTAAAATAATCATACTTTAGACTCGGTCGTACAAGATAATCGAATACGGAAATTCGAATTAAGTGTTCGTTCTTTAGACATTTTAGGCATTTGCACGCTAACTAAACTCTTTTACTTAAACGGATACACGATACGAACTCATCTCGTTTAGCACTCAAGGCTCTATACTTGACACTGAGGTCAGTAAAAAAAAGGCATCCGTTAACTCATAACGAACTTAAAGATCGAAAGAAACTAAGTTGAGAAGAAAACAACTTAGGAAATTAGGTTTTTGATATTCACTGCACAAAGTCAGGTCAGTAAGTTTGCATGGAACAAGGGATTTCGAAATAGGGGTCGTGCTCTGTACCAAAAGATAGCCTCGGATGCTAGTTTACTCTCCAATTCGCGGATCTCGATTCCAATAAACGAGCTAAAAGATATTGCAGTTTCCGTGGAACGTCTCAAAAACTGCAGAGTGAAACCCTAACGTTCGATAGAATTCGGCGTATAACTTCCTAGGTTCGTTCTAGGTTATCGAAACTATATTCTCACGAAAATAATATGTCAAGGCAGTAAACACGTACTCCCGTACGTGATAAACTCCTTTTCATTTCTCGTCTATAAGCACGACGTTCCAACATCGACTTTCAATCTAACAAGTACTATACCAAAATCAAGTTAACGAATCTCGTCCTAACTTCTCGATTATAACTACAACTCATCATTTAACAATTCGGACGAACATGTCGTCAACTACAAACTCGTTCCTTAATCAATAATAAACATTATTATCTAGTTAAAATCCTTAATCGTCGTTTCCTTCATTACTTATTATCAATTGATCGTCTCTTACGAATTTTCAAACATCATTAGAATTCAATTATTTTCTACAGCATTAATCATCATCTATCGAGAATCATTACTACGTATGTCATTACCTTATATCATCAATTAATCTCGACTTAATTAGGATTCTTTGTCTCTTACAAATTCCAATAATAAATTAGATTAATTCCAATTAATTCATATCATCAATTACTATCATTAGAACCATAATCTATCCTTTAATCATCATTAGAATCAAACCTCATAAAACCCTTAATTTCCTACTACTTTTCGGTTCTAGCAATTAATTAGGGAAAGTAATTTTCTTCTTTAATTAACTCCATTAATCCATTAATCAAACTATTACAACATATATTATCCAACAACTAGTACTACCACTTTAGGGAATTCATTTCTTCTTTGCATTAATCGTCAATTAAACATCCCCTAAACTCAATTATATCATCAATTTGAGGATTTATCCATCCTATCTCCATGCCCTAATTTTCGGTCAATAATAGAATTTAGGGTTCTTAGATTTCTTCCTATTTTAACCATAAAAAAAATCAATCCCTAATACATCTAATTGGATTAATTAAAGCTCAAAACATCATCCTACCCATATATCAAAATCGGTCCTAGCATAAAAATCAAAAGAACTGAATTCTAAATGGATAGAATAGAAGAGGGGATGATTACCTTGAATAAAGATGAAAGAAGAATGAAAGTTGATGGATGATTAAAGACTTGGGAGAAAAATCCTTGCAAAAACTCAAGCTTTCTTCAATGGAGGATGAGAAAAATGGAGATGGTGGAGTGAGGGTGGTGTGTGGCGGCAATGCACAAGGAGAGAAGGAGGTGACTAACAAGTTAATGACATAATATCTAATTAAATCCCTTAGGTGCAAAGTAATGGAATAGTAATATGCATGGTGGAAAGTGATTAGAAAATAGATAGAACATTAGGTGTCCTAGATTTATAATATAAAATGAATTATCAAGGTATGAGAGGGGGTGTGGAGTCGGCAATGAGGAAAAAAATTTCCTCCGAAACGCGCGTTTTGCCGACTCGATACGACGTTACGAAAATTGAGAAAATAAAAACGTATTCGGCACGTTATCGTCGAATTCTGATTCGACCATTAAATCCGACGTATTTTACTTACTTGAAAAGTAATATTTAAAATCTAAATTCCGATAAAACCTCGGAACATCACAGTCCGAGTTTCGTCCGGAAAAATCATAAAAACGAACTTTCTCGGGCGAACTCGTATCGCAATTTCGTGAATGTAAAAATCAGACGGTTTTCCGATCTGAGTTTTAGAATTAAAAATTTATCATACGCGATAACCCTAAATACGGTAGTCGTTGAGCTGACTTCCGTAATTTATTTTTGAAAACGGATTTTGCCGTTGGTTTTAGAATTATATTTCGTAAACTTAGGCGTGCAAAGCCATAATTATTATTAACTTTCATTTTTAAAGACTGTAGAAAAAGTCTGGGATACATGTTAATGCGGACATGTTAATGCATATTCCATGAGTATGAATCTCAATAAATATATAAAATCTTAAATATGCATCATCCCTATTGTGCATGTGCATACAGATGAAATAAAACACCATAAATAAAGAACACCTTAAGTGCAAATGTCATTAGATTTACATATTTATGGTTACTGTGCATTATTAAATTCTAATTATGTAGAAATCCGAAAATTCGAGCCTAAAAATTTCGTTTTAAGTATATTAAAATTTAATTAGAATTAATTGGATAATAGAACGGTCACTTATTCCCGACAAATTTTATACGTCTAAATCATAAAAAAAAATTAGACGTCATATGCATTGCATAGCACGAGCATTCATATTTTATTATTCGAGTGAAATATGTCGATATTATTATTGCCTATGCAATAATGTGATTAATTAGAAATAATTAATAAAAAGATAAATTATATATATATAATATATAATTATGAAGCGTTTGTTTATTTGATTTTGTAAAAGAGTTAATTTATAGAATAATATGGATATTGGTCTCGTTAAGACCGAAAAAATTAGTTCTACGTATATGCTCGATCGAAACTTTGATCGGATGAATGAATGTCGTATTATGAAATGAAAATTGAAATACTATATAAAAGAAAATTATATAATATAATAATATATATATATTATAAATAGGTAAGTGAATGTGTGTGTGCGTGAGGGTGTGGGTACGCGTGAGTATGTGTGTGCGTGTGTTTTGTGATTAGTTAGGATAAGTTTAACCTATTACCTAATTAAAATAAATAGGAAAATTAAGTAAATAGGGATTGGGGAAAAGGGGAATAACAATAGAGAATAAATAGAATTAGAAGGAAAAAGATTTGGGAGAATAACGTGTTGTCAGAAAAGAAAATACGATCTTCTCTTTTCTCCTTCTCCAATGCAGCTGCTCAAATAAGCTAGTAGATGGAGATTAGGGGTAATCATCTTGTAACCTATGCTATTCACTCCTATGTCTTCTCCTCATCAATAAGGATCTGCTTCTCCACCATTCCTTCCATCACCAATCTTTATTCAAGCAGAAACACAAAGAAAACCCTAACCCCCAAAACCACCACCATCCATAACCGCCGCCGCCGGCCACCATCGGAGGAGAGGAGGTGACCGGAATCTCGTGAGGAAGAGGGCCAAGAGTTGGGAAGTAGGCTGGGAGAGGAGGAAACGTGAGAGAGAAGGAGGAGAAGGAAGCTAGGTATAAATCTTCATCTAGTTCTTTTGCTTTTCCTTCTTTTATGAACAAGTTAGGTTAGTAATGAATGGTTATAAGGGCTGTAAATCTATGTTAAAATGATGCTAATCACGTGTTTATGAGTTGTGAGGGTGTTCCATGTGTTAGAATCTAGGTTATGAATATGTTTGTATGAAAAAGATGTTTGGCAGTTCGTAGGGCTGCACATGTATGTTAATGAACGAGTCATATCTACCAATATACTCCATGAAAATGTGTAAAATCACCTTCAAATGAAAGCCTGGTATGTTGGCTACAATTTATGTGAAAATAAGCCCTCGATTTCAAGTATAAATGTGTCAAAACATTTGAGTTTGTAACTTACTCGAATCTGTCAAAAAACTGACTAAGTGTGAAAGACATGTTAATATCTTGAAAACAGCTAATATATTGATAACATGGCTTGTTGGAGTGTGTTCTAGACTTCTTGTCACAGCCCCAAATCCCGAGGGACGGCAGAAGCCGGGGTGCGACTGAGATTGGATTAAAGAAGCGGGGAAGAAGGGGACTGTCTAAACATACATACATAAGAGACATCATACATACTATGAACAAGACTTTATTTACAAAAGGAAGAGTAATTCTCTAAGGATTACTCGACAGAAGATACTCAGGCATCTAAGTTCAAGTTTACAGACATAAACTGCAGAGTTTTACGTAATGTACATAACATCAAAGTACTTAGAGTTTTGCAGCGGAAAAGTGATTCATACTAACTAAAGTCTTCCTAAGACAACTTAATTGAAGCCTCGCCGCTTCCATCGCTTCAACCTGCACATTTAGAAAACATATGCAGGGCTAAGTACAAAAGTACTTAGTGGGCACGATGCCGAAAAACATATTCATAAGTATAAATAATCAGGCATCTCATAATCGTAGCACATCGGGGTTTTATTGAAAATGGCCCGTGTCTACTAAACATTTTCTGACTCATTTATATAAATTAGCTTGTACAAGCATTTTTCTGGTATGTTACGTTCAAATCTTGACCAATTTCTCATTCACAGTGGCTGGTTACCCCTCAACAGGATACCACATACACCACAGGTTACAAAGTGCACTAACTCTGGAAAGCACTTAATAGCTAACTCAGAGCCGATCGATAGTTAACTAATAAATCTGGAAAACACGAAGGTTAACTCAGATAGGTACAAGAGAACTCACATAAAATATTTAAACAGTTTATAACATGATTATCACTTTGAAAACACGATTATCAAAGCGATAAAGAAAAGGGTTTTCGAGCATTGCTCGTTTTATTTGATATATAGGAAAGCCTACCTTTACGCTTTACAGAACTATTTATCGAGTTTCCGTTCTTCAAACGTCCGTCCTTTCCTCAAGCTGACTTCCTCCTTCATCGTACAATAATTATATTTAAAACTTGGTCGTAAAAGATTAAAGGAAACGGAGATTAGAATTAGGTTTTAGTCGTAGTCCTTTTAGTTCTTTAGGCATTTGCACGCTACTAATTCTTTTTGATTAACCGGGAACGAGACTTAAACAAATCTCGTTTAGAACTCGAAAGGTTCCTTACTCGACTCTTAGGTCAGTAGAAAAGATAGTCGATAACTCATTACGGCTTAAAAGATCGAAAGAATTTAAGTTGCGAAGAAAACAACTTAGGAAACTAAGTTCTGAAAAACTCACTGCGCATTACAGTAGTTCTGGGGGCTGCCTGGAAACAAGGGGAGTGCCCTGCTCCGTTAGAAATCTTAGGATGTCTAGTTTACTCTCCAATTTACGGATCTCAAATCCGATAAACGAGCTAAGAGATATTACAGTTTCCGGAAAGGGTCGCAAAACTGCCGTGGCTAACCCTAGTTACTCGATAGAATCGACGTATAACTTCCTAAGTTCCTTCTAAGTTCTCGTGCTCGATTTCTCACGAAATTTCACTCTCAAGGCAGTCAACACGTACTCCTGTACGTGAAGGACTCCTTTTCAAAACTCGTTTATAACCACGACGATCAAACCTCGTCGTTTCAACTACCATTTACTATACCAAAATCAAGTTAACAAAATCTCGTTTCTAGTTCTCGACTATAACTGCAACTCTTCGATTAATAAACCGAACGCTCAAGACATCAACTACAAAGTTGTTCCTTACTCCATAAAAAGCATTATTATCAAGTTAGAAACCTAACTCGACTTTTCCATTATTAACTACGAGCACTTGATCGCCTCTTACGTAATTTCCAAAGTTAACGGAATTCGTTCATTTTCTACCACGTTAATCAATATCTAACGAGGATCATAAATATGTATATCTTTAACTTATATCATCAACTAATCTTGATTTAATTCGAGATCTTTGTCTCTTACCAATTCAATAATTATTTTAGAAAATTCTAATTAAATTTATAACCTCGTCTAATGTCATTAGAAACCGTATTCTATCACCATCTCCTCAATTAAAACAAAGCTCCTAAAACCCCTAATTTATTCCTAATTTTCGGTATTAATAAATACTCAAGGGAGGGTGATTTCTTCTCCATTTAACTCCTTAATATCGATTCTATTACTACTACTTCCATTATTATCCAATTACTATACCATTACATCATTAAATTGAAAACCAATATTGAAACCCTAAGCCCCATTTTCGATTATCATCTAGTTCATAGGGGAATTGATTTCTCTTTGTCTCAATCATCAATTAAACAACATCTAAGCTCAATTATATCATTAATTTAAAGAAAACATCATCCTAATGAAAAGCCCTAGAAATCGGTCCATAATGAATTTAGGGTTCTTAGTCTTTCTTCAATTTTAACCAAAGGATTCATATTTAACTCATCTAATTACCTTAATTAAAGATCAAAATATCTATACCACCTCATCAATATTTTCGATCCACTTGAGGAATATAAAAGAAAAGAAAACTAAATGGATAGAATTGTAGAGGAGATTTATACCTTAAACTTTAATAAAGGATGAAAGGAAATAGATGGAAGAGGATGAACTTAGGAGGAAACCCTTGCAAGATCTTCAAGCTCTCTTCAATGGAGGATGATGAAGAAATGGAAGATGGAAGTGATGAGGGTGGTGGCGGTGAGGAATGGTGAGATAGAGATGAGTTTTATTTAATTGATGGAATAGTAAGTGCATTAGGTGGCTATTAAAATAGTATTAGAACATAATAGGAAACTTAGGTGTCCAATACCTTATATTATAAAAATAAAAATCAAGCTTAGAGAGAGAGGAATGATGTCGGCCATAGGGTAGAAAATGGGAGATATTACGCGATTTTCCGGCGCGATACGACGTTACGGAAATCGAAAGACGAAAAATGTAGCTCGGCACAAAATCGTCAAAATTCGATTCGACCAAAAATTCTAACGTATTAAACTGAATCGGAAAATAATATTTAAAAACTAAATTCCGACAAAAACTCAGGACGACACAGTCCGAGTTTCGTCCGGAAAATCATAAAAATGAACTTTCTCGGGCGAGTTCGTATCGCGATTTCGTGAATGTAAAAATCAGACGGTTTTCCGTTCTGAGTTCTAGAACTAAAAAGTTTTTGTACGCGATATCCCTTAATACAGTAGTCATCTAACTGACTTCCGTAATTTATTTTCGGAAATGGATTTCACCGTTGGTTTTAGAATTCAGAATCGTAAACTTAGGCGTGCAAAGCCATTTTTATTATTAACTTTAAAATTTTAAGACTGTACGGAAAATCTGGGGTATTACATCCTACCACCCTAACGAAAAATTTCGTCCCGAAATTTGCTTATCCTCTTTAAACAGCTTGGAGTACTTCATACTCAACTCTTTTCCGAATTCCCACATGGCTTCCTCTTGCCTGTAATGATTACAGCGTTATTACTAATCATCTCGACTTGCTCCTTAACTTTTGCGCTTTTCGATCCAAGATCATTTTCGATCTTTCCTAATAACTCAAGTCGATTTCAAGATCAACGTCTTGCTGACCAACTATGTGTATAGAATCGAACGTACATACTTCTTCTCAAAATGAGATATACTTAAAATAAGTATTTCATAAATTTGGTGATAAAGTCATAACTGTTCGCATTGAAAGCTATCTTTTCCAAGCTATTCGCTAATTATATAAATCTTTATCGAAGTCTGAACTTGACACGAAACTAAGGTTTCTCATTAACGGAGAAATCTTAAGGAGCTTTTATTTTCCTTCTCGATTATTAAGTTCGAATTGTCGTATATACTTAAGACTTTTGTCTTCTTTAAACTCATTTTAATCCGACTCGAATCTATCGAATGATCTCGATCATTTCATTGACCGCGTCTGGTCCTAAATTCTTGCTTTCACCTACCTTATAATAATAAGGCAACTATGTAAATCTTTTCCTTCTACAAGGTCTCGTAAGTCGTAATACCTATCGTAGCTTAATAATTATTGTTATAACAATTCAGTTGTTGGCTATGTGTTCTTCAACTTGCTCTTCGGCTAATCTTATCGTTCTTAGCATATCAACGAGTATCTAAATTGTTTCCTCGGACTGTCCCTCGAACTGGAGGTGAGAAACGGTACTAAAGTTAAGTTTGTCATCTAACTTTTCTGCCTTATGACTTACAAACATCTCGTTGTCATAAAATCGTAACCATATCCTTCCATTTCCATTCCGGAATACCTTAACGGTTATCATAACTCGTATAGTTGTCAGTGAAAGGCTTTCACTTTCTTATAAGCTAAACATCTTTCTATCAAACTAGGCAACGTCTCGTTTCACTCTATTCCACTAGAAATCCCTTCTTAAATCTTAAATTCGTCGTCATCGGAAATACTAATTTATTTTCTATCATAATACTCACTGCCTCAAAGTCGCGGTCTGGTTTATCCATTCCTTTCCTTAGTCGAAGCTTATTCATTGACTCGTCCTTTCTCTAGACACTTATAATCTTTCTCGTAATTTGGTATAACTACTTGTATCGTTATTGTCCTACAATCAATGCTGACGTATCTTGCATTTCTATACCCATCGTCTCAAATCCTCGTATAAGCGTTTCTTCTCCGACGTCGAGATACCTAAACTTAGTTGGAGTCATACGACTCAGCGTATCTATTCTTACCCTTAGCTTTACCTAGATGGTAATTATTTTCACAATCATAATACCTTACTAGTTCGAGCCATCTCCTTTGTCTTATGTTAATTCCTTTGCTCGAATACACACTCAAATTTTTTTTTATGATCTGTGAAGATCTCATCCCTTACACCATATAGATGGTGTGTCCAAATTTTATTGCATATACTACGGCTGCAAGCTCTAAGTAGTGGGTTGGATACTCAGTTTCCTGAGGTTAATGTGTCGTGAAGCGTAAGCTATCACTCTCTCATCTTGCATTTATACCATCCTAACCTGTTCTTTGTAGCATTGGTATCTACCTCGTATTCCTTGTCGTTCCTGGGAGGGCTAAATCTGGGGTAATGATCAACTTTTCCTTGAACGTCTGTGTACCTATCTCACACTTGTCTATACATCTATACTTCTTTTCTTTCTATGTAGTTGTGTCATAAGTCTTAGAAATCATAGAAAATTCCTTAATGGAAACCTCTATTATAACTGTCCAACCTAAGAAACTCCTTATATCGTTCGGACTGGTAGACCATTTCCATTAAAGTACTGCCTCCTCCTTGGCAGGATTTATCTTAACGCCTTCTGTTGACACTATATATCCATGAAACTTCACTTTCTTCAATCGAACTTGCTCTTACCGAACTTGGCATGTAGTTTCTCGACTCTAGGCATTTCTAGTACTATTCGCAAGTGTTCTTCATGCTCCTCTTCATTCTTGGGGTAATCGAAATTATTGTCGAAGAATACTAAAACAAATTTTTCTAAGTCTAGGTGAAAAATTCTATTCATGTGGTTCATGAATACTACGGAGCTCTAGCCAACTAAACGGCATAACTTAAACATTCGTAATGGCCATGTCTGGCTTGAAAGAAAATTTTGGATATATCACCAGTTTATCCTTTAACTAGTGATGCTTAGACCTTAAGTCTATCCTCACAATTGCACTTGTTTCTTTTTAAGCTTATCAGGGGTTTTCTATTCTCATAAAATAATACTTATCTTTAAGGGTTATCTTTATTTAACTTTTGATAGCCTATATACATTCTCGCAGAATCATCCTTCTTCGATGAAGAACATTTAAAATGTTTTCCATGGTGAAAACGTTTGTCTAAAGAAATTGTCATCTAACAACTCTTGCAGTTGGATCTTAAGCTCCTCTAACTCCTTCGATACCATTCTGCATAAGGCCTTTGATTTGGGAGCTGCTCGTAGTTCTAAGTCGATCGTGAAACCTACACGACAATCTGGTGGTAAACCAGATAATATTTCTAAAAAGTCATTTTCATATTCGTTCACAACGCTCACGTTTGAATGATCTTCTTGGCTCCTAGATCTCCAATTAGGTATACGAGATAAGCTGTCATATCTTTCTTCTTTATCAACATCTTGGCTTGTAGGGCGGATATATTTTTTTTGATATCCTCCTGCCCATCGATATTTCATATAATTCTGTAGGTTCTCTACTCGGGGTTTTAAAAGAGATTTTTCTCTCGTTTTCGAGAATCGTGGTAATTCTCAACAACTAGTCTATTCCTAAAATTATATATATCTATATATATCGTACATTTTATTACTTCCCAATCGATTTCTATGTTCTAACAGAAAGACCCAAAATTAAATTCTACGCTCAATGAAACTAAGGATTGACAGACTGAGGGTTCTTCCTAGATTCTATGCTCAACGAAACTAAGGGAATAATTCTCTGAGGTCATCAACACTCCCTAAAGCGTAGTTGTTCTTATTTCAAGATTAGCGCGTTCTAGTCTTAGTCCTATAGTGTCAGAGGGTACTAGCCAAATGAATATAATGCTCTAGTATGGTCAATAGGTACTAGAAAACTGGTATAACGTTCTAGTACGGGTCAACAATTATGACAGGGTAATTTATAAGGTTCGTCCAATACTTGCCAGATCTCTCTTTCCTTCCTTATGCCTCTCCTGCCTAATCATGTAAGCTCCTGCATTTTGTTGTGATTGCATCAGCTGTGACTGTGACTGGACCTGAGCTGTATTTAGTGGTCGAGGCTGGCCGTACTGAATTGGTACCATCATTTGCAACAGCGTTGGGCAATCCTTACTTATATGCCCCAACATCATGCATTTAATACATCTATCCGTGTTTGCTAGGCACACACCCTCATGCTTCTTACCACATCTAGGACATGCAGAAACTTCTTGTTTTTGTTCTGCCGCTTGCCTCAGTTCTGGGCAATTCCTCTTAACGTGTCCCTTATGCAAACAGTTGAAACAAACACCAGTTTTTGCTAGACAAACACCTGGGTGTTCCTTACTACATTTAGGGCAAGCTGGAGAAGGGATCTTTTCTTGAGTACTTTTCGGAGTTGGGAGTTGACCGTGCTGGTTGATTTCATTTGCCGTCAGTGGTTCTGGGCAAGTTCTCCTCGTATGTCCCTTATGTCCACAATTGAAACAGTTGCCAGTGCCTATCTGACACACACCAGGGTGCGTTTTATTGCATTTGGGGCAAACATGAATGTTAACCCTCACTGGGTGATTTCCTCCCTGATTTCTGTATCTTTGCTGCCCTTGCAGCTGTCCTTGTAGATTGTTTCTCTTGCCTTGACCGGATTGTTCATTTCTCTGTGGATTATTCCTCTGCCCTGCTTTCTTTCCATAGTTACTTCCTTTTCCTGGCTGGTGGAAACCCTGCCGAGCCCTATTATGTTTCCCTTGCTTGTTGTGGCACTGGTAACAATCACTACTACTTCCTTCCCATTTCCTTTTTCTCTTATTATTGATATTATTGTTGGGACGGTTTTGGGTTGAAGTATGGTTTGGTGCTGGTGTGGATTTTACCATCTTTCCTTTATTAGGCACTAATGCCTCTATTTCACGGACTCGTCCTAGTAGTTCTGCATAACTCAGTCCCTCCTGTCTGGCTACTGCTTTTCCCAGTTCATACTTAAGTTCTCCCTGAAGCTTCCTGGCTATTTCCTTCTCAGTTTCGACTTGATCGGATACATACTTTTTATAATATGCCTCCTTAAAATCATTTCAAGTGATTAGAGCCGCTTGCTCTATCGGCATAATTCTCTGTCTAGTCTTCCACCAATATTTAGCTGGTCCGGTTAGCTGATACCCAGCACATGCTAGACGCTCCTCATCACTAAGTCTAATCGGCTCAAAAATTCTCTCCATAGAACGTATCCATTGCTCGGCCTCACTCGGATTACCAGATCCATCGAAATATGGTGGTTTACTTCCGAAGAATAAATCCTCAATGCTATGACGTTGCGGAGATAGGGAAAGTGAAAAGGCTGCTGGGTGTTTTTGCCTTTCCTCTCTTATACGTTGTTCTTGACCTCTATCAGACTCTCTAGGACTATCAGGTCCTCTTCGATCGTTAACAGCTTCCAGTGACATTTTTAAAATTATAAGATACAAAAATTTTCTCATTAGTACTTGCTTTTAAGCCTTCATTTTCTCACTAACCCTTTTCTTTTCCCACTTAATACTTTCATGTAAATGAGAATAACAATTTAACTTCGACTCTATTTCTTTCAACTTTTAACCTCCAAGGTTAAATTAAACACTCGTTACACGAGTTCATTTGGCATTCTGGTTTAGTTATACGATTCATAAGAAACTTTTTTGTGACTAAAACCCTCTCATGGGTCATGTATATTATATATACATCAAAAGAATATGTTAGTTTTGCCTTTAACAAGGACTTATACAAAACTAGACTACAACGAGTCTAAGCTAGGCTAACTGCCTACGTGTACAGGATGCACTAACATATTGCATTGCTGTACTACTGGAAGTACCAGAACGGAAACGTCTCATAAAATTTCGTATTCGTTGGAGTACTACAAAACTATCTAGTTACTGATCCGACTATGTACATAATAAACGACTACTATACTACTATGCGTCCCTGACGCTCTGCTCAACAAATTTCGGTCAAGTCACCACTGCCCTCTATGGCCTAATCCTCCTTGTGTCCTCGTCCGGATCCTCATCCGGGTCCTCATCCTCTGACTCTGAACCGAAAACAAACTGGAGTGCCTCGTCAACCCTCAAAGTAGTGCCGTTTGTAAGTATAAGTGGTGGCGGTACAGGCATATCTGAAACTGTCGTCTCCGTATCCGAAACCAGGTAGCCCCAGCAAGTCACTAACGCCCGCTTCTTCGGAGGTAGCAGGTGGTCGGGAAGTGAACTCATCTCGTACTCCTCCCTGGAACGGACCCTGGATGGTCCTGCCTCAAACTCTGCCCTAACTCTAGCCAACTCCGAGCAAATCTCGTCAAGGGGTCTGTATGAAGATGGTAACTGCAACAGGGCGGTAAGCTCTGCGTCTGTATCTAAGTACTTTGGCCTTGTCTCGAATGGTCCTTGAATTCTCGCAGAAGGCTGGGGTAGGATAGGAGCAGGTAGGATAGGAGCAGGTAACCCTAATCCATCAACTGTCTCTGCAACTAACTCCCCTGTGCCCTCACTGGGTACCATCACTGACGGGATCTCCAACTGTACAATCATCTCTAGACCTATCTCGTCATGCTCTAACCTTGAATCTACCGGGAAGTGAGTGTAGGGAGGATGCGCCTGAACAGGATATGCTGCTATGTGTCTGCTCTGAAAGAAACGCATGTGTATCTCTAAAGCAAATCTCTTGTAATCCCCTGTCGGCTCTGTATCGTCGCCAAACATCCCAAGATAGTACCATGCCGTATCGTGTGCCCAACCACGCCATTCCTTTGGTAGTCGTCTAATCAAGTCAAGTATAGCCTGACCCTCTGTAATAGAACGCCGGACTTGATGATAAACTAACGAAAAGTAACTAATCCTCTGTTCTACGTCGTGTCTCGGGTTTGCCTCATAATCTCTATACCTATCCAATAACTGATCTGCCCAAGTACGCTGTGGCGGGGACTACTCTCCAAAGCCGTGTCACTACTGGAAGCCATCCTACAAAGTTTTTTTTTTTTTTTTAAGAAACACGGATCAGTAACGGTAAGATGATATCTTATCTTACGGGAGAATCTTAAATTACAAAATGAATATTCCTTATTCAATTGTAATATCACCACACTTAATCTAACAAACTTATCTTAACAATCTAGCAATTTCACAGAAAATTGCTCACGTACTCACAATATATAGAAATAAAATTTCAAGATTTTATTCCCATTCCTTATCTCATTCTTTTAATTTCTTACTTTAATTCCTTATTATTCTTTCTCAAATAAAATTTTTCATCGATTCTCATTCATTAAAACAAGGCACTTCTGCTTTGTTCATGTTACTTATGCAAAAGTAACATTCATTTACAAAAGACTTTGTCGGTTACAACTCTTAATACTCGTATGCGTCGTATTATTCGCCCAAGGACGAAGTATATAAAAAAAATATAAATTCCAAAAGAGAAATGGAATATATCCTAAGAATAACTTTTTAGAACATAAGTTCTAGTCGTCGTCGCTAAAAATCGAGCGATCGTTGGAAATTTAATCAAGCTTCGTGCTTGACTCCTAATTATAAAAACAATTCTCTTCGCAAAGTTCGAACAAGGCGAACACTACAAAAATGAAACGAAAAGAAAAGGAACGACGTCGTTACATGCTACTTATACGTAAGTAACATTCGTCTCCTTAAACCACTTATACCATACTAAAAAGGTTTCGCTAGCGGGGCATAAGACCCATATTACTGAGTTTCTTATTATGTGGGTTGATCAAGTCCACATAACAGTCTCTCAATCACATGGAACTTCTGTCTCATTCTATCGTTCACTTCATACAGAATTTATTTTCCTAAATCGAGTAGCAATTCCCGAATTGCGTACACAACCACTTCTAAAAGAAACTTTCGGAAACTTTCCAATTTAGCTCGGAATACTCTATCTTCTCGAGGAAGATACAAATTTTAAGCTAATCGAATACTTGAACGGGAGGTTGAGTTGTCGTCTACATTCTAAATTCTAATGTTATAACTTAACTCTTAACTTTACTTGAGAGAAGACTCTGATCTGGAGTATAAACAAACATTCTATCTTATGACTCGAAAGAAGACTCGATATAGAGCACGAACGAATACTCTATACTACTACTCGAAGGAAGACTCGTATCCAGAGCAGAAAACGAACCTCTGCTCTGATACCACTCTGTCACAGCCCCAAATCCCGAGGGACGGCAGAAGCCGGGGTGCGACTGGGATTGGATTAAAGAAGCGAGGAAGAAGGGGACTGTCTAAACATACATACATAAGAGACATCATACATACTATGAACAAGACTTTATTTACAAAAGGAAGAGTAATTCTCGAAGGATTGCTCGACAGAAGATACTCAAAGGCATCTAAGTTCAAGTTTACAGACATAAACTACAGAGTTTTACGTAATGTACATAACATCAAAGTACTTAGAGTTTTGCAGCGGAAAAGTGATTCATACTAACTAAAGTCTTCCTAAGACAACTTAAATTGAAGCCTCGCCACTTCCATCGCTTCAACCTGCACATTTAGAAAATATATGCAGGGCTAAGTACAAAAGTACTTAGTGGGCACGATGCCGAAAAACATATTCATAAGTATAAATAATCAGGCATCTCATAATCGTAGCACATCGGGGTTTTATTGAAAATGGCCCGTGTCTACTAAACATTTTATGACTCATTTATATAAATTAGCTTGTAAAAGCATTTTTCTGGTATATTATGTTCAAATCTTGACCAATTTCTCATTCACCGTGGCTGGTTACCCCTAAACAGGATACCACATACACCACAGGTTACAAAGTGCACTAACTCTGGAAAGCACTTAATAGCTAACTCAGAGCCGATCGATAGTTAACTAATAAATCTGGAAAATACGAAGGTTAACTCAGATAGGTACAAGAGAACTCACATAAAATATTTAAACAGTTTATGCCATGATTATCACTTTGAAAACACGATTATCAAAGCGATAAAGAAAAGGGTTTTCGAGCATTGCTCGTTTCATTTGATATATAGGAAAGCCCACCTTTACGCTTTACAGAACTATTTATCGAGTTTCCGTTCTTCAAACGTCCGTCCTTTCCTCAAGCTGACTTCCTCCTTCATCGTACAATAATTATATTTAAAACTTGGTCGTAAAAGATTAAAGGAAACGGAGATTTGAATTAGGTTTTAGTCGTAGTCCTTTTAGTTCTTTAGGCATTTGCACGCTACTAATTCTTTTTGATTAACCGGGAACGAGACTTGAAAAAATCTCGTTTAGAACTCGAAAGGTTCCTTACTCGACTCTTAGGTCAGTCGAAAAGATAGTCGATAACTCATTACGGCTTAAAAGATCGAAAGAAACTAAGTTGCGAAGAAAACAACTTAGGAAACTAAGTTCCGAAAAACTCACTGCGCATTACAGTAGTTCTGGGGGCTGCCCAGAACAAAGCATTTGGAAACAGGGGGAGTTTCCTGCTATGTTAGAAATCTTAGGATGTCTAGTTTACTCTCCAATTTACGGATCTCAAATCCGATAAACGAGCTAAGAGATATTACAGTTTTCGGAAAGGGTCGCAAAACTGCCGTGGCTAACCCTAGTTACTCGATAGAATCGACGTATAACTTCCTAAGTTCCTTCTAAGTTCTCGTGCTCGATTTCTCACGAAATTTCACTCTCAAGGCAGTCAACACGTACTCCTGTACGTGAAGGACTCCTTTTCAAAACTCGTTTATAACCACGACGATCAAACCTCGTCGTTTCAACTACCATTTACTATACCAAAATCAAGTTAACAAAATCTCGTTTCTAGTTCTCGACTATAACTGCAACTCTTCGATTAATAAACCGAACGCTCAAGACATCAACTACAAAGTTGTTCCTTACTCCATAAAAAGCATTATTATCAAGTTAGAAACCTAACTCGACTTTTCCATTATTAACTACGAGCACTTGATCGCCTCTTACGTAATTTCCAAAGTTAACGGAATTCGTTCATTTTCTACCACGTTAATCAATATCTAACGAGGATCATAAATATGTATATCTTTAACTTATATCATCAACTAATCTTGATTTAATTCGAGATCTTTGTCTCTTACCAATTCAATAACTATTTTAGAAAATTCTAATTAAATTTATAACCTCGTCTAATGTCATTAGAAACTGTATTCTATCACCATCTCCTCAATTAAAACAAAGCTCCTAAAACCCCTAATTTATTCCTAATTTTCGGTATTAATAAATACTCAAGGGAGGGTGATTTCTTCTCCATTTAACTCCTTAATATCGATTCTATTACTACTACTTCCATTATTATCCAATTACTATACCATTACATCATTAAATTGAAAACCAATATTGAAACCCTAAGGCCCATTTTCGATTATCATCTAGTTCATAGGGGAATTAATTTCTCTTTGTCTCAATCATCAATTAAACAACATCTAAGCTCAATTATATCATTAATTTAAAGAAAACATCATCCTAATGAAAAGCCCTAGAAATCGGTCCATAATGAATTTAGGGTTCTTAGTCTTTCTTCAATTTTAACCAAAGAATTCATATTTAACTCATCTAATTACCTTAATTAAAGATCAAAACATCTATACCACCTCATCAATATTTTCGATCCACTTGAGGAATATAAAAGAAAAGAAAACTAAATGGATAGAATTGTAGAGGAGATTTATACCTTAAACTTTAATAAAGGATGAAAGGAAATAGATGGAAGAGGATGAACTTAGGAGGAAACCCTTGCAAGATCTTCAAGCTCTCTTCAATGGAGGATGATGAAGAAATGGAGGATGGAAGTGATGAGGGTGGTGGCGGTGAGGAATGGTGAGAGAGAGATGAGTTTTATTTAATTGATGGAATAGTAAGTGCATTAGGTGGCTATTAAAATAGTATTAGAACATAATAGGAAACTTAGGTGTCCAATACTTTATATTATAAAAATAAAAATCAAGCTTAGAGAGAGAGGGATGATGTCAGCCATAGGGTAGAAAATGGGAGATATTACGCGATTTTTCGGCGCGATACGACGTTACGGAAATCGACAGACGAAAAACGTAGCTCGGCACAAAATCGTCAAAATCCGATTCGAACAAAAATTCTAACGTATTAAACTTAATCGGAAAATAATATTTAAAAACTAAATTCCGACAAAAACTCGGGACGACACATTCCGAGTTTCGTCCGGAAAATCATGAAAATGAACTTTCTCGGGCGAGTTCGTATCGCGATTTCGTGAATGTAAAAATCAGACGGTTTTCCGTTCTGAGTTCTAGAACTAAAAAGTTTTTGTACGCGATATCCCTAAATACAGTAGTCATCTAACTGACTTTCGTAATTTATTTTCGGAAACGGATTTCACCGTTGGTTTTAGAATTCAGAATCGTAAACTTAGGCGTGCAAAGCCATTTTTATTATTAACTTTAAAATTTTAAGACTGTACGGAAAATCTGGGGTATTACATCCTACCCCCTTACGAAAAATTTCGTCCCGAAATTTGCTTATCCTCTTTAAACAGCTTGGAGTACTTCATACTCAACTCTTTTCCGAATTCCCACATGGCTTCCTCTTGCCTGTGATGATTTTACAGCGTTATTACTAATCGTCTCGACTTGCTCCTTAACTTTTGCTCTTTTCGATCCAAGATCGTTTTCGATCTCTCCTAATAACTCAAGTCGATTTCAAGATCAACGTCTTGCTGACCAACTATGTGTATAGAATCGAACGTACATACTTCTTCTCAAAATGAGATATACTTAAAATAAGTATTTCATAAATTTGGTGATAAAGTCATAACTGTTCGCATTGAAAGCTATCTTTTCCAAGCTATTCGCTAATTATATAAATCTTTATCGAAGTCTGAACTTGACACGAAACTGAAGTTTCTCATTAACGGAGAAATCTTAAGGAGCTTTTATTTTCCTTCTCGATTATTAAGTTCGAATTGTCGTATATACTTAAGACTTTTGTCTTCTTTAAACTCGTTTTAATCCGACTCGAATCTATCGAATGATCTCGATCATTTCATTGACCGCGTCTGGTCCTAAATTCTTGCTTTCACCTACCTTATAATAATAAGGCAACTATGTAAATCTTTTCCTTCTACAAGGTCTCGTAAGTCGTAATACCTATCGTAGCTTAATAATTATTGTTATAACAATTCAGTTGTTGGCTATGTGTTCTTCAATTTGCTCTTCGGCTAATCTTATCGTTCTTAGCATATCAACGAGTATCTAAATTGTTTCCTCGGGACTGTCCCTCAAACTGGAGGTGAGAAAAGGTACTAAAGTTAAGTTTGTCATCTAACTTTTCTGCCTTATGACTTACAAACATCTCGTTGTCATAAAATCGTAACCATATCCTTCCATTTCCATTCCGGAATACCTAAACGGTTATCACAACTCGTATAGTTGTCAGTGAAAGGCTTTCACTTTCTTATAAGCTAAACATCTTTCTACCAAACTAGGCAACGTCTCGTTTCACTCTATTCCATATGGGTACACTACTGTTAAGGACAGAAATTTTGAATTTGGGCTTGAGTATGGACACTTAATTAATTTCAGTTGGGCTTGGAATAAAAAGGATTTGGACTTGTAATTTAAATCCAAGTGGGCCTAATAATTGATAGGTTGGGCTCATTCTTTTATTTATTATACTTGTATGATAATAAAATGTTTGGGCTTATGTGATTGGACTTAATCTTGTATTGGATTAATTAATTATAATAGTCCAATATGACTTATTTATGTGTGATATGGACCTTTAGTCCATATCTATTTGGGATTTAATGTTAAGTCCAATTTATATTATATGGTTGATAATTGTCTTATTATATGATTAATGTTTATTATTATTTTATGATTAATTGTTCATTATTTATTATTAATAATTAATTAAATAATTAATTCTTTAATAATTTATTAATTGAAACTTAATTAGTTAATTAAAATTCTTTCATAATTAATTAATTATTAATTAATTAATCATATGTCTTTAATAATTAATAATTAATTAATTAATTATATGCCTTTAATAATTAATTATTAATTAATTAATTATATACCTTTAATAATTAATTATTTATTAATTAATTATATCCTTTTTGTTTAATTAATTAATTCTTTATTAATTAATTATATGTCTTTAATAGTTAATTAATTCTTTATTAATTGATTATATGTCCTTAAGTAATTAATTGATTCTTAATTAATAAATTAAAATGATCTAAGTCAATTAAATAATTGTTATATATTCAATAGTCAAGTATGGTTGTATTACATGTCTTAAAGTATGATCTTATGACATGAGATATGTGATTACTTAAGAACGCATGCATATGGTAGGATACGATGTAAAGCATATAGTATGCATAAGACATTTTTAGGTGACTCATATGACATAACATGCATGACATACTTTATGCTCGTGAACCTAAGTGTTTAAGACAACTCTTGTAGGACCGAGCAACTCTTTAATTCCAAGGATTAGTCAAGAAAACCTGAACCAAGGTGGGTTTCTATTTTCAAACTGTGGGATTACAAACTCCCACTAAGGTAACTTTAGGGTTATTAAACTCAATGCTTTCAAAGTGTGATATGCATGCTAAATGTTTTATGCTCAATTGCTTGTGGTTTACCTATGTTGAAAGTTTTATAATACGATCGGCCTTGTGCTCCGTACAAGCCAAGGTAGTGTACACATGAAGTTATGACGGTTCGGTTGGAGGGAGTGGCTCCCCTCTAATTGAACCGGGTGGTAACTCAAGAATGTGAGATGCTCTATGGTTCGAACCGTTAACTGTTTAAAAAAAAAAAACTTATGTGAAGGATATTTTTACCAAAGTAACCCCCTTCCATAAGAATGAAGCATGCTATATCTTTTGAAAAATTGTTATCAAAATGGGGCATGGAATCCACTGAGTGCTTTTGTACTCAGCTCCCTGCATTGTTTTCCCTAATGCAGGTTGATCAATGTGAAGGCGAAGGAAGGGGATGTCGATGTCGCTATTGTCCGTTTGTTCGTTTTCAAATACTTGTCGTGTCGGTCATTACGACCATGGTTGTGTCTTCAATAAGGCTTATGCCACCAAACTCATGTTACCTCTTATGTTATAATCATCTACTTATAGATGGTTATCTTTTGAAACGCTTCCGCAGTGCGGGGCCGGTGTCCTCATACATCGACCTCAGTTATGTTATGCTAGGGCATCGATTTTGAACAATTACCCACCTTTCCTTTATTATCCCAAACACTTGTCATTTCGATTTTTCAATAAATAACTATTTGTTATCATTTATGAATCATGATTATATGGTTTCACCCCACCCACTATGTGGCGGCTCGGACGGATCCGCATAGGCCGAGTCGCGGGTCGTCACAAACATGGTATTAGAGCAATTCGTTCGCTCTGAGCCCTAGAAGCCTTAATCATTCTTTCTACTTAGAGTCAATAGATATAAACCAACCAAAGTCAGGAACTCTTCAAGTTCAATGCTAAGTTTCTCATGACATCCCTTCCATCTCTCAACGTCGGTTGAAAAAAAAAAGAAAGTTATACTTGAACTCTTATGTGGGTTATTAAATTGCTATGTTTGATATTTGAATTCATGCTCATGAACTTTACCCTTGCATATACTATGCTCATATCATGCTATGTGTGCCAATACATGTTTACTTGCTCAAATTACGTGCAATTTTATTTCTTTTGCGCAAATTCGTTCGTATGAGGGCCGCCAACCTTCGATGATCGTTTACAGTTACGAGTTGGGATAGGAATCCCGAGTTGACTGACGAGTGTGCGCCGGGACTAGATTGTATAGGTCGGAACCTCTTAGAACAATCGTCGAGAGGACTCAAACCGAACCTAAACCACAGTCCTGAACTTAGCTGTTTTAAGATTTTCACTGTAAGATATGTACTAATAGAACCACTCTTTTTTTTTGTTCTTGTAGATGGCAGGATATCCCGGACCAACCTACGATGAGCTTTTACAGCGTTTCCATGCTATCTGGAGGTACTCGGATCTGCAGGCAGTTGCTCAGGAGCATGAAGGCAGGGTGGCCTACTGCTTTCAAAAGCTGTTAGGCTTATTCCCTGAGGCTCGCAACATGCCCATCTTCGCCACTCTGGGAACCGAGCTATTGTACCAGTTCCACCTGATCTTCAGCCACTGGTACGTTAAGGAGGATATGATCAGGGTGCAGAGCTGGGACAGGCTAAAGTCCGATGAGTCCCGCATCCGAGCCTACTTCAACTATTCCAACTTGGAGGTGGCGTACAACAATTGGATTGCGCTGCTCACTCGACGGATGGACCAGAGTCTGGCTGAAGGGACGGACACAAGGGAGGCAGCTGGAAAGGAGTGTGTCGACTTCCTTGACAGCATGTTGGCGAAATCAGCTGACTTCCTTGAGGATGTCGATACAGCAGCCGCCGCCGCGAAGGCAGAAGAGGAAGATCTGAAGCTGTACCTGGCGAACAGACAAGCCATGGTCACAGCTGAGCCTCTAGCTCAGTCCGCTCAAGCCCCTCCAGCTGCTCAGCACGTTCCATCAACTGAAGAAATCTGCGAGCTGGTAGCTGAGAGGGTCAACCAGTTGAGGATCAAACTGCTCGCCAACCTCCAGCACCAACAAGATGACTAGCTGAGGGAGTTGGCAGCACAAGAAGCGAAGTACCAACAACTGGTGGAGGAGAATGCCGAACTGAAGACCAAACTGAATGATTTCTCCTCCTCCACCAGTCAGGACATGTCGGAGCTAAAGTCCACTCTGTTGGGATTGAAGTCGGAGGTGAACGTCTTCAAATCTTTGGCCGATTCAAATCTGGCCAAGTCCCAACAGACGCAGGATGCTAAATGGGAGTCCCGATTCGAGTCGTGTTGGGTTGAGTTCGTTGCCTTTCAGACAGAGGTCAACGACAACCTCTCTGTCTTGAAGAAGCCGAACAAGAGCGCCAGGACTCCGAACTAGAAAAGAAGATCGAGCTGGAGTGTGCGGTCGATGAACTCTTCAACCGTGTTCAACTAACCGAGGATAAACTCAACTCTCTGGACGGTTCAGTAGCAAGCCTTGTTGCTGATGCCAAAAAAGGGGAAGAGAAGGAGACGGAAGTTGAGGCGCAGGAAGAAGAAGAGACCCAAGAACAAGGAGTGCCAACTGCTCAACCATAAATCTCAGCTGAGGAGGAGGAAGTCTGCTGCTCCCAAGTCAACCGAAGTTGGTGGAGCTGAGATGTCTAAAGACTTGGAGCAGGCAGAGAAGATTGGAGTTTCCTATAGCTCCATAGCCGAGATCGCAGCCGAGCTGGATTCTGAACTCGACGGGATAACAACTGAAGAGTGCATTGCAGCGGCCAAGGCTATGGATGTAGAGGAGAAGGACTACATGAACCCGAGCTGGATCAGGAAGTTTGCCGCCAGCCAGGTGAAGAGGGTGAACCAGTTCGAGGTTGAGTTGAAAAAGGTGTCACAGAACCTGGACCGCAACGTTGCCTCCCGCAGCCGACGCCGCATTAACAAAATTCAATCAAAGGCGGAAGCTTGGTTGAAGCAACAAAGGTTACCTGCAAAGTCCAAGGTTGAGAGTTGGTTCAGGCCTGTTGACAAGTGGAATGAAGAGTGGGAGCTGTTCAAGCAGGAGTTCGTGAACGACTTCTACTACAGGAAGGTTTACGTAACCGACGACCCAAGAAAAGCGTTCAAGGAAGCGCTGACTGAGTTGCACTCAGGGGATCCTGGCATGTTCAGCCAGTTCAGGCGGGCTATGATTGACGCCTACCTGGACCTGAACACTGTTCCAGTTCCGAAGAGGGTTACTTATCGGCCTCCTCTTCTCCCAGATTCCAGCAACCCGAACCGCACGAAGATCGCATCTGAGGCGAGGCAGGTTTGTAAGGAGCATGGAGTGGACATTTCCAAGGAGTCACCTGCTAAGAGGGAAATTTTTGTTAGGATCTTAAGTAAGTATGGGCTACAGTTCTAGCTCAGTTAGTTTTCTAGCAACTGTTGTAATTTTTGGTTTTTGCGCATATCTGTGTAATCATCAGTTGTAATGAAAACTTCAAGTATATATATTCGATTCACCTTGATGAACAATCCCTCATTGTCCAAGCTCTGAATCGCAAAGTCTTTTAAATACCATGTTATAACTGTGCTAACCCTTTGATGTTTTATCTTATAGACTGTCTAGAATTTCAGCTGAGATTTTAGATAAGTTAGTAAGGTTTAGATCAGTAGAGGTTTAAAGTTGTAAGTGGTTTTGACATCATCAAAAAGGGGGAAATTGTTGCAAAATTTATTAGTAAGAGTTTTGATGATTTCCAAAATCAACTGACCCCAACCGAGTAGATGTTGCCAGAACCTATTGTTAGTAGATAGGCTCGCTGTTTGAGTATTGTCAAGATTTTATCTTTACAGGTCTCCAACTGAAGATGGCAACAAGGCATCACTCGGACAGAACATCAGTTGTAAGAAAGACAACTGAGCGTTCACTTCATCATAATGCAAAAAGGAGGAAGTCACATTCAAAACATAGAACATCAGTTGTAAGGAAAACAACTAAGCGTTCATCAGATGAGAAGCAGTAAAGGGGAAGAGAACATCAGATGAAAGAAAGCCATCTGAGCGGTCGAACCCAACTGACCAGATACAAGGAAGACAACTGAGTGTTCAGTTTCAGAACATTAGTTGTAGAACTCAACCAAGAAGATCAACAGCTTGAAGACGAAGTCAGCTGAGAGTTCAACTGTTAGTTGTCAGATAGAACATCGGGTGAAGAACAAGCTAGTTGAAGATTGAAAGTCTTAACCAACCACCCCTTGTTCGAAGTCTGATGTTAAGATTTGAATTTCAAAAAGGAAGTCACGTGAGGGTTTGACCGTTCAGTCATTACCCCATTTGGCCGAACACAAGGCTATCTCAAATGGAAAGCAGAAGAGCACAGATGCCATATCGGGAAAGTCTGCAGAGATCAGAGACAAGCCATCACTTTCAAAGAACAGAGATCAACAGCTCCTCCAACGGCTAGTTGATACTCTCCGCCTATACATAGAGGCCTTCATTCATTCGAAGAAGATACAAGACACACACGCAAGAAGAAACCAGAGAGCAAAAGAAAGAGCAATATTCTTCACGAGCTGAACTGAAGTTAATCTCTTAGAACATCACTTGTTGAGAGTTCTAGAGTTAGTTAGTTTTGTGTCTTTAGATCGAACCTTGAGAACATCACTTAGTGAGAGTTCGTAGAGAGTTAGATCATAGCTCACATCGTTCGAACCTTTAGTTGGAAACATTTTTTTTCTTTCACCTGAAAAGGTTTAGGATCCTACTCTTCCTGCAACTGAGTAGTTAGGTCGTTTAGTACCCGTAAACTAAACTGTAAGGTTAATAAGTACCCGCAAACTTATCCATAACGGTTGCTCAGCCCGCGTAAGCTGAGTGGTTTGTCCAGAAGAACTTGGACAGAGTTATGTGGACTCACAACTCCCCGTGGACGTAGGAGGGTTATCTCCAAACCACGTTAAATCTCTGTGTGATTGTGTTTTTCCTTATTCAGTTATTTCTTGCATACTCTACTGGCTGACTAACCAGCATACAAACTGCATCCGCACATTCTCAACTGTTTTGGTTTTTGACCAACCGTGCACAAAAATGTGAGTTGTTTTACGAGTTGATAATTTCCACCACATTCCGCACCGCACCACTCTTCCAGCTGAGGTTGCTTACTCAGCTGTGAGATTCCAACTGAGTCTTTTTACTCGGTTGAAGTAATTTTCAAGAGTTTATTTTTAAAATCCTAACTGGTGTATTCCCCTCCCCCCCCATACACAAGTAACTCGTTTCGGGACCATCAGATACCTCAACCACCCCCGGGTTATATCCATCCAATCTTCCCAGCTGATTTTCATGTGCAACCTCAACACCCACTTCCACCTCTTAGGACCCATTCCCCGGCGAGGGATGGATCTACTTTTGTTCCTCAAGCACCTAGTGCAGTCCAGCCTCACTCCGGGACGAAGAGGCCTTTTGTCGACTTAACCGTTGACTTAGACACCGACTCAGACTATCTCTACTTCAGTGACCACACTGCCCCCAAAGGGTGACACAACAGAGAGGCCGGTCCCTCTCACCCATCTCAGTTCATACCACTTTCACCCTTCTACACATCAGAGTCCCCTACTTACACCCCGAGCTCCTTGCCACCTTCACCTACTTACACTCCTAATGTACCTTTAGGTGCACCTACTTCTCCACCTTGTCCCCAGCAGCCACCTCTACCCGACTCCCCTGCCCATGAGACTAGCAGTTGCTTACAAGGACCTAGCATGTGGTATTCAAAGTACATCGTGAAGAAGAAAATTCAAAGGAAGGAGGAGCCAGAGAAAAAGTTGCTTAGGGATCTCGACCAGTTGATTGAGAGAGCTAGACAGGGCCTCGAGACTAACCCGTCCATAGATTCATTCACAAAGGAGGAGGATCTCGAGGAGGACCCTGACGAAGACCCAGAGGAGGAGGAGCCAATGGAGGACGACGATGAGGACGAGAGTTAGAGAGAGAAAGTCGATATGTTTGTTGTTATTGTTGTATTATTTCATGTTTTGATATGATGATGCTGTTGCACTTTTATGTTTCCTTCATGAGTCCATATTTTGTTGTTATGATGGCACATTTTGACATGTTTATGAGACCTTTTAAGGTTATGTTGTTTTCATAAGTCCTCAGTTTGAGGCATTTTTGTTGACATGAGACCTCTTGTATGAGGCAAATTTTCATGATGGGCCTTTGTTTGGGCAAACTTATGATATGCTATGGTATGACATGTTATGAAAAGCTTTTTACAATGTTATGATGTGATGTGATATGATCAACATAAAGTGAAATGTTATGATGTTATATGAAATGAAATGCTATAATGTTATATGATATGATGATATGATATTGAAATGAACGAACAAGACAATTCACAATACATTATGGTCGTAAGAGTTTTTTTATCTTATTGGAACAATGACGAGTCCTGATAGACAAGCCAAAATAAGATATGATAGTCATTCGACAATGAAATAGAATGATAAGGCAATAATGAGAGGCGTACAACTAATAGTTTAATATCGAGTTTTTTTCTTTTAAGTGTGCGTACCTCAAACAAATCGAGAGTCAGATTTTTGTTTTCTCAACTATAGAAACCATTTCAGAATGGCGGAACAACATGAAGAAAGGTTTGAGGATGATCACGAGCAAGAGGAAGAATTCGAGCAAGAACAGGACCAAGGCCAAGGACGAGGAGGTCGAGGACGAGGACGAGGCCGTGGCCGTGGACAAGGTCGTAGACAGGCAAACCCCGATCCTGAAAATGAGGAATCAGATCATGAAGAACATGCGCCACCTCTACCTCTTGAGCAACGTGTCGAGACTCATTTTAGGAAGCAAAATCCACCAACATTCGGAAGACTCGTTGAACCTCCGGAAGCTGAAAAGTGGGCACGTAGCCTAGAAAGGATATTCGATTTCATGGAGCTTAACCCTAATGAACAGGCAATCTGTGCCATTTTTCAGTTGACTGATGAAGCTGACTACTGGTGGGAAGCCGAGAAGAATGCTATGACTCCCGAAGCCTTGAGGGGTCTGACATGGACCCAGTTCAAAGAGAAATTCTTCGAGAAATTTATTCCTGAAACCTACCGTCATCAAAAGAAGAACGAATTCTGGAACTTGAAACAAGGAACGAAGACTGTGACTGAATATGATCGACTATTCAACCAGCTGTCACGTTATGCTCAACATCTGGTAAGTACTGAGGAAAAGAGGGCGTTTAGATTTCGTCAAGGATTGAGAGCGGAGATTAGACTACCGTTGGCTAGTCATGGACACCTTACTTACTCCGAAATGCTCAGTCAAGCACTCAATATGGAGGCAGTCCTGCCCAAGGAAGAGAAGAAAGTTGCTCACTCTACTCAAGAGCACAAGAGGAAATGGGACAACATGAATTTCAACCAGCGTGGTCATAATCAGCACAACCCCAAAGGAAAAAGGCCGTGGAAAGGACCAAACCAGCATGCCCAGTCAAAACCTCAACCTGGATTCAAAACATTACCTCCACCGCAAAAACAACCTTGCCCTCGATGTAAGAAACAACACTCTGGACAGTGCAAATTAGGAACCAATCTATGCTTCGAGTGTGGACAGCCGGGACACTTCAAGAGGAACTGTCCTAAGAATGCTTTACCTATGCCACTAAGGCAAGTTCCGCCAAACCCTCCTAGACCGAATCAGAATCAGGGAGGCAATCAGAAAGGGAAGCAGCCTCAAGTAGCTAGAGCTTATGCCATAAACCAACAAGAAGCAGCACAGAAGCAAGGAAATCTAGCATGTATGATCAACGTTGCTGGAAAACCAATTTTAGCCTTATTTGATACTGGAGCATCACATTCTTTCATATCTTTGGAAGCATGCCACAAATTAGGTCTAAGCCCAGTAATCTCTAGTCAAACCTTAGAAGTACTACTTCCGTCAGGAGAAACTATGAGATCTAAGGATAAGTGCTTGAACATAGAGTTAGACTTAGAAGGATCACTCCACAAGGCAAATTTCCATGTCGTAGATATGTTTGATTTCGATATCATATTGGGAATGGATTGGCTTTCGGCCAATAGTGCGATGATTCACTGTCAAGACCGAGAAATTTCCTTTCAACCTTCCGAAAAAGAAGAAACAAGATTTTATGGAGCAAGAGTCAGAGTTGGACGTCAAATACCAATAATTTCTGCCATGAAAGCAATCCAGATATTGAGGAAAGGAAACTGCCAAGCTTTCTTGGTTAGTTTGGAAGGTGACATAGAAGTCAAGACTAAAATCGAGGAAGTGTCGATAGTGAGAGAATACCCCTATGTATTTCCAGAAGAGTTACTCGGTCTACCGCCTAATAGACAAGTGGAATTCACAATAGACCTCGAACCAGGAGCAGCACCAATATCCAAAGCGCCGTACCGGATGGCACCGAAGGAACTTCAAGAACTAAAAGTGCAACTACAAGAATTATTAAATCTTGGATTCATCAGACCCAGTGCTTCGCCTTGGGGAGCACCAGTTCTCTTCGTCAAAAAGAAAGATGGATCACTTCTTATGTGTATCGATTACAGGGAATTGAACAAGTTGACTATCAAGAATAGATACCCGTTGCCAAGAATCGATGATTTATTCGATCAACTCAAGGGAGCATCTGTCTTTTCAAAGATAGATCTGAGATCTGGATATCATCAGTTGAAGATCAGGGAAGAGGATATTCCAAAGACAGCTTTTCGAACCAGATACGGTCACTATGAGTTTGTAGTGATGCCGTTTGGTCTAACCAACGCGCCAGCCGTATTCATGGATTTGATGAACCGAGTGTTTCACCCATACTTGGACAATTTCGTGTTAGTGTTCATAAATGACATACTCATCTATTCAAAGGATAACAAGCAACATGAAGAACACTTGAGAATAGTGATGGAAACTTTAAGATCAGAACGACTCTATGCCAAGTTTAGCAAGTGTGAATTTTGGCTTGACCAAGTAATCTTCTTAGGCCATGTGATTTCAGCCGAGGGATTGAAAGTCGACCCTGCAAAAGTCAAAGCTGTGAACAATTGGAAAGCTCCAACTACTGTAACAGAAGTCCGTAGGTTTTTAGGAATGGCTGGATACTATAGGCGATTTATCGAAGGCTTTTCTAAGATAGCAAAACCAATGACGCAACTACTGAAGAAAGATACCGCTTTCAAATGGACTCCTGAATATGAGGCCAGTTTCGAAGAGTTGAAGAAGAAGTTAACGACAGCGCCAGTTCTCACCATACCAGAAGGAAATGAAGGGTACATCCTGTACACGGATGCGTCAAAATTGGCCTTAGGATGCGTCCTAATGCAAGGACGAAGGGTAGTGGCGTATGCATCACGTCAATTAAGACTGCATGAGGTGAACTACCCAACACATGATTTAGAGCTAGCAGCAGTTGTATACGCATTGAAAATATGAAGACACCACCTCTATGGAGCCAAGTGCGAGATATTCACTGACCACAAAAGTTTGAAATATTTCTTCGAGCAAAAGGAACTTAACATGAGACAAAGAAGATGGCTTGAACTAGTCAAGGACTACGACATCACGATTAGTTATCACCCTGGAAAGGCCAACGTTGTTGCCGATGCCTTGAGTCGAAAACCTCGATCGAAGCTAGGATCATTGTTGACCGAAGGAAAAGAACTCGTGAGAAATTTAGAGCAATTGAGAATAGAGGAGATTTGCCCTCCCGAGACAACCCAAAGCCGTATAGCCGCTGTTATGGCAAAACCTGACCTTCGTGATCGAATCATTAACAGTCAACGTCAATGCGAATTCCTTGAGAAAATGCACTTGAAGGCAAGAACCGATGACAAGTCTGAATATAAGGAAGCACCGGACAATGCCCTGACATTCAAAGGAAGATTATGTGTACCCGATGATGTTGGCTTAAGAGAAGAAATCATGAGTGAAGCTCACGATACACCTTATACTGCCCACCCCGGCGGTACCAAAATGTATCGAGATCTGAAACAGAACTTCTGGTGGGAAGGCATGAATAGAGATATAGCTGCATATGTTGAGAGATGCTTAGCTTGCCAACAATTCAAAGCGTTCACCAACGACCTTATGGGACTCTTCACCCATTAGAGATACCAGAATGGAAATGGGAACGCGTCACGATGGACTTTGTAGTAGGCTTACCTCGATCAAATCATGGAAACACCGCGATTTGGGTCGTAGTTGATACCTTAACCAAATCTGCACACTTCTTGCCAGTGCAAATGACATGGAACTTAGATCGTTTAGCTAGACTGTACGTTAAGGAGATAGTACGACTGCATGGTGTGCCAGCCATGATCATTTCCGATAGAGATACAAGGTTCACGTCAAAATTTTGGACAAGTCTGCAAAATGCCATGGGAACGCGCTTGCGTTTTAGCACCGCTTACCATCCCCAGATTGACGGACAGTCCGAAAGGACTATCCAGACCTTGGAAGACATGCTACGAACTGTAACCCTCAATCAAGGAGGACAATGGGAGATGTATCTACCACTAGTCGAGTTTGCCTACAATAACAGTTACCAAGCAACCATAGGAATGGCGCCATATGAAGCTCTTTATGGTAGAAAATGTAGATCACCTCTTCATTGGGATGAGATTGGTGAAAGAAAGATGTTAGGACCGGAATTAGTCCAAGTGATGATCGAGATTATTGAGAAAATTCGTGTGAGGATCAAGGAAGCCCAGGATTGACAGAAGTCATACGCAGACGAGCGCCGAACTGAACTAAGTTTCCAAGTTGGAGACAAGGTTTTTCTTAAAGTATCACCTACTAAAGGC
Organism: Schizonepeta tenuifolia; assembly: GCA_029490685.1. NCBI lineage: Eukaryota > Viridiplantae > Streptophyta > Magnoliopsida > Lamiales > Lamiaceae > Schizonepeta > Schizonepeta tenuifolia. The sequence goes on from JANLIY010000032.1 coordinate 166,009, forward strand.
GTAGTTCGTTTTAGCAAGAGGGGTAAATTGCGTCCTAGATTCATAGGACCCTTCGAAATTCTGGAAAGGATAGGAGAAGTCGCTTATATACTTGCCTTACCTCCAAGTCTAGAAAATGTGCACGATGTTTTCCATGTTTCTCAACTGAGAAAATACATATATGATCCAAAGCACATTATCCGATACGACGACCTCGACCTTAACCCAGATTTAAGCTACGAAGATGGACCCCAATGTATCCTCGATAGGAAAGTGCAAGTGCTTATAAATAAGCAAATCCCATTAGTTATGGTCCAGTGGATGCGCCACAGACAAGAAGAAGCTACGTGGGAACTAGAATCCAAGATGAAAGAACTCTACCCCGACTTACCCGTTAAAGGTACGTAATTTCGAGGACGGAATTATTTTAAGGAGGGTAGGATGTAGAAACCCGAAAATTCGAGCCTAAAAATTTCGTTTTAAGTATATAAAAATTTAATTAGAATTAATTGGATAATAGAACGGTCACTTATTCCTGACAAATTTTATACGTCGAAATCATAAAAAAAAATTAGACGTCATATGCATTGCATAGCACGAGCATTCATATTTTATTATTCGAGTGAAATATGTCGATATTATTATTGCCTATGCAATAATGTGATTAATTAGAAATAATTAATAAAAAGATAAATTATATATATATAATATATAATTATGAAGCGTTTGTTTATTTGATTTTGTAAAAGAGTTAATTTATAGAATAATATGGATATTGGTCTCGTTAAGACCGAAATAATTAGTTCTACGTATATGCTCGATCGAAACTTTGATCGAATGAATGAATGTCGTATTATGAAATGAAAATTGATATACCATATAAAAGGAAATTATATAATATATATATATATATATATATATATATATATATTATAAATAAGTAAGTGAATGTGTGTGTGCGTGAGGGTGTGTGTACGCGTGAGTATGTGTGTGCGTGTGTTTTGTGATTAGTTAGGATAAGTTTAACCTATTACCTAATTAAAATAAATAGGAAAACTAAATAAATAGGGATTGGGGAAAAGGGGAATAACAATAGAGATAAATAGAATTAGAAGGAAAAAGATTTGGGAGAATAACGTGTTGTCAGAAAAGAAAATACGATCTTCTCTTTTCTCCTTCTCCAACGCAGCCGCTCAAATAAGCCAGTAGATGGAGATTATGGGTACTCATCTTGTAACCTATGCTATTCACTCCCATGTCTTCTCCTCATCAATAAGGATCTGCTTCTCCACCATTCCTTCCATCACCAATCTTTATTCAAGCAGAAACACAAAGAAAACCCTAACCCCCAAAACCACCACCATTCATAACCGCCTCCGCCGGCCACCATCGGAGGAGAGGAGGTGACCTGAATCTCGTGAGGAAGAGTGCCAAGAGTTGGGAAGTAGGCTGGGAGAGGAGGAAACGTGAGAGAGAAGGAGGAGAAGGAAGCTAGGTATAAATCTTCATCTAGTTCTTTTGCTTTTCCTTCTTTTATGAACAAGTTAGGTTAGTAATGAATGTTTATAAGGACTGTAAATCTATGTTAAAATGATGCTAATCACATGTTTATGAGTTGTGAGGGTGTTCCATGTGTTAGAATCTAGGTTATGAATATGTTTGTATGAAAAAGATGTTTGGCAGTTCGTAGAGCTGCACATGTATGTTAATGAATGAGTCATATCTACCAATATACTCCATGAAAATGTGTGAAATCACCTTCAAATAAAATCCTGGTATGTTGGCTACAATTTATGTGAAAATAAGCCTCGATTTCAAGTATAAAGGTGTCAAAACATTTGAGTTTGTAACTTGCTCGAATCTGTCAAAAAACTGACTAAGTGTGAAAGACATGTTAATATCTTGAAAACGGCTAATATATTGATAACATGGCTTGTTGGAGTGTGTTCTAGACTTCTTATGGTTTCTAAAATGATAAGACTCATTTTTATAGGATGAGTTTTCGATTTTAAAATGATTTTACGGTGAACATCTACGTGCTGCAAATTTGCAGAAGTATGATAATATGTGTTAAGTTATGATGTTTATACTTAAACGGTTTGGGATGATTATAGATGTGTTGCATATGTGAAAAACATGATGGAATATGATTAGTTATGTGTTTGATGATGATCTCATGAGCTTTGAATGTGGTAAATGGATTCATGATGGTGTGAAGATAAAAATGATTAAGATTATGCTTGAAAACTTGATTAGTTAATCTGCCACCTTGTAAGAACCGAATTATTTAGGATATTTGAAGGGATGAAATCAGTTTTTTGCTATTAGATTATGAATCTAGAAGTCCTCTGGTATTTATGATTTTAATATCATAATTTTCTTATGAAGATAAGAACCCTCAAAAGATTTTATAAGAAAATTCAGTGACAAATTTCAACTTTTGTATAGATGTTGGGAAATCAGTTGTGAAATCTTTAAAATAAAGAATTTGGATGAATGACTTTTTGTATATGAAAATAGACTTATTGAGGTTTCTGGAATGATAAGAAAATCATAATTTGAATAAGAACTCAAGCCTAGGTGAATTAATCTTATAGGCCCTTGTGCAGTCCAAATTTAAGAACTCCAGATTTTGTCATAAAGTATGGATTAAGTTGGGAAGCTTATGTGTGTGATAGTTAGATGTTAGTATTTTTAAAAGTTTAAGATGTTAATTTTGCTCAGTTAAAATTTCAAGTCCATAGGAAGTGTCTAACTATTTTAATAAAATCGTGTATGGGTACACTGCTGTTAAGGACAGAAATTTTGAATTTGGGCTTGAGTATGGACACTTAATTAATTTCAGTTGGGCTTGGAATAAAAAGGATTTTGACTTGTAATTTAAATCCGAGTGGGCCTAATAATTGATAGGTTGGGCTCATTCTTTTATTTATTATATTTGTATGATAATAAAATGTTTGGGCTTATGTGATTGGACATAATCTTGTATTGGATTAATTAATTATAATAGTCCAATATGACTTATTTATGTGTGATATGGAACTGTAGTCCATATCTATTTGGGATTTAATGTTAAGTCCAATTTATATTATTTGGTTGATAATTGTCTTATTATATGATTAATGTTTATTATTATTTTATGATTAATTGTTCATTATTTATTATTAATAATTAATTAAATAATTAATTCTTTAATAATTTATTAATTAAAACTTAATTATTTAATTAAAATTCTTTCATAATTAATTAATTAATGCCTTAATTAATTAATTATTTATTTATTAATTAATCATATGTATTTAATAATTATTAATTAATTAATTACATGCCTTTAATAATTAATAATTAATTAATTAATTATATAGATTTAAAAATTAATTATTTATTAATTAATTATATCCTTTTTGTTTAATTAATTAATTCTTTATTAATTAATTATATGTCTTTAATAATTAACTAATTTTTTATTAATTGATTATATGTCCTTAAGTAATTAATTGATTCTTAATTAATAAATTAAAATGATCTAAGTCAATTAAATAATTGTTATATATTCAATAGTCAAGTATGGATGTATTACATATCTTAAAGTATGATCTTATGACATGAGATATGTGATTACTTAAGAACGCATGCATATGGTAGGATACGATGTAAAGCATATAGTATGCATAAGACATTTAGGTGACTCATATGACATAACATGAATGACATACATGTTATAACTCGGGAATAAGTTTGACCTAGGATGCTAAGACCTTAGACAACTTTATGCTCGTGAACCTAAGTGTTTAAGACAACTCTTGTAGGACGGAGCAACTCTTTAATTCCAACGACTAGTCAAGAAAACCTGAACCAAGGTGGGTTTCTATTTTCAAACTGTGGGATTACAAACTCCTACTGAGGTAACTTTAGGGTTATTAAACCCAATGCTTTCAAAGTGTGATATGCATGCTAAATGTTTTATGCTCAATTGCTTGTGGTTTACCTATGTTGAAAGTTTTATAATACGATCGGCCTTGTGCTCCGTACAAGCCAAGGTAGTGTACACATGAAGTTATGACGGTTCGGTTGGAGGGAGTGGCTCCCCTCTAATTGAACCGGGTGGTAACCCAAGAATGTGAGATGCTCTATGGTTCGAACCGTTAACTGTTTAAAAAAAAAAACTTATGTGAATGATATTTTTACCAAAGTAACCCCCTTCCATAAGAATGAAGCATGCTATATCTTTTGAAAAATTGTTATCAAAATGGGGCACGGAATCCACTGAGTGCTTTTGTACTCAGCCTCCTGCATTGTTTTCCCTAATGCAGGTTGATCAATGTGGAGGCGAAGGAAGGGGATGTCGATGTCGCTATTGTCCGTTTATTCGTTTTCAAATACTTGTCGTATCGGTCATTACGACCATGGTTGTGTCTTCAATAACACTTATGCCACCAAACTCATGTTACCTCTTATGTTCTAATCATCTACTTATAGATGGTTATCTTTTGAAACGCTTCCGCAGTGCGGGGCCGGTGTCCTCATACATCGACCCCAGTTATATTATGCTAGGGCATCGATTTTGAACAATTACCCACCTTTCTTTTATTATCCCAAACACTTGTCGTTTCGATTTTTCAATAAATAACTATTTGTTATCATTTATGAATCATGATTATATGGTTTCACCCCACATACTGCGTGGCGGCTCGGATGGATCCGCGTAGGCCGGGTCGCGGGTCGTCACAAATTACATTTTTACTTGCAAGAATAATATCGATAACAAAATAAATGATAGTAATAACTAAATCAACAAATAAAATAAGAATTAGCCCAGATTATCTGCGGCAAGATACCCGCAAATCGTGCATAGTGGGTTTTTTAGTATCTCTCTGGTTACTAATGTAATCCTTGCGGCCAATTAAAACCAATAAATTATCATTTTAATATAAGTATATTTACATGTGTCACCATCTTTCATCATTGAATAGGTATGAATGGATAGTCTATATAAGTTTCTAGATTTCATCATATAATAAGTTTTCACATGAACCATACCCTATATATATATATACACATAAAAATGAATTCATATATGTTAAATAGAAATAAATCTTGAACATTATTTAAATAAATTAACGGCCTAGATTAATGCATGTATGTAAATATTATTTTCAACTCAATAAATATATAAAGGGTATTCGGGTAAACTTTCTAAAAAATGTAACCGATTTAATCCTCAATTAGTGGGATTTGTTTTTCCTTTTTTGTTTTTATTCTCTCTCTCTCTAATGTAATCCTTGCGGCCAATTAAAACCAATAAATTATCATTTTAATATAAGTATATTTACATGTGTCACCATCTTTCATCATTGAATAGGTATGAATGGATGGTCTATATAAGTTTCTAGATTTCATCATATAATAAGTTTTCACATGAACCATACCCTATATATATATATATACATAAAAATGAATTCATATATGTTAAATAGAAATAAATCTTGAACATTATTTAAATAAATTAACGGCCTAGATCAATGCATGTATGTAAATATTATTTTCAACTCAATAAATATATAAAGGGTATTCGGGTAAACTTTCTAAAAAATGTAACCGATTTAATCCTCAATTAGTGGGATTTGTTTTTCCTCAAAAATGAATTCATATATGTTAAATAGAAATAAATCTTGAACATTATTTAAATAAATTAACGGCCTAGATTAATGCATGTATGTAAATATTATTTTCAACTCAATAAATATATAAAGGGTATTCGGCCTAGATTACTCTCTCTCTCTCCCTAACTATCTCTCATACGTGCATTTGTTTTTCCTTTTTTGGTTTTATTTCACTGTTTTTATTATATTTAATTAATTGATTATTGCTATTATGGTGTAGTTTTTTATTCTTATTATATTTTAATTCATGGCTTTTTTTTTTGGTACATTTCATTGTTTTCTATTAGAGTTTTATTATTGTGTTTATATATAAGTCATTGTTTTTTACGGTATAATTCATTGTTTTCTTTTTTTTTTGGTGTGTTTATTGTTTTTTTAATTATAAGTCATTGCTTTTCTTGGTATAATCCATTGTTTTTTTCGGTGTAGTTTTATTGCTTGGAAAATATGAGCATTTTATATTTTGGAATGTCACATTATTATTTATTACTAAATTTTCACATTTTCTGTCATAATTTATTGTTTTTTGTTATAGTTTTGTAATTTTTTTTTCGGTATAATCATTACTTTTTTTGGTATAATTTATTATTTTTTTATAGCATAGTTCATTTTTTTAATCATAATAATAGCATATACATATGCTATGAAAGAATAAATGTGTGTTCGTATTTATTTTAATTGGAATCTCATTTTCCTAAAAACAAATTAAATCTCATAACGCCGCAGATAACAAAAAAAAAAAAAACCGTAATGGATTTTCAAGTTTTGAACACAACTAAATCTTCGAAAGATTTGTATTTGAGGGATTGTTACAGTAACTCTAATACTAAATCTGGTAATCTATTTATTAATCTCAAATTATTACCACCCTTCAAATCTTCTAAATCTATGGTCCATATTTATTTCTAGTTAACACATAAGAATACTTTTCTATTATAATATATATATATATATATAGAGAGAGAGAGGGGGAGAGAGTAGAGATCATATGTTTTAAATAAAAATAAATCTTAGCCATCCAATCTGTTAAATTAATGACCTAGATTAAGGAGATGGAGGGAAGTGATTTACGCCTAAATCAATATATGAAGGGTGTATGTGTATTTTACCAAAAAAAAAAAACTGTAACCGTATTCTTCCTTATTAGTGGAATTTTTCATATATTCGCATCTCATTTCCTCTCTCCTCTCTCTAAATCTTTATAGTATGAACGTGCATTTGCTTCTTTATTTTTGGATTTATTTAACTGTTTTATCATATTTTTTTTTAACTTTATTGACGTAACTAATTGATGTTTATTATATTAAATAAATAATATGCACTAAACAATTATCTACAAAACAATAAATAATATGCACTTAAATATTAATTAAAATGAAATAATTAATACATAAAAAAACAAAGACATAATAAATAATATTCATTAAATGGTGAATTAAAAATAAGTAATGTGCATTTAAATATTAATTAGAATACAATAACTAATATAAACAAAATACAATGATATAATAAACAATATGCATAAATGATTAATGAAAAAAGTAAAGAATGTGAATTTAGTTATTAATTAAGATGCAATAGTTAATACAAATATAATGATATAATAGACAATATGCATTAAACGATTAATGTAAAAACAATAAACAATATGCATTTAAATATTAATTAAAATTCAATAGTTAATATAAAAAATACAATAACATAATAAACAATATGCATTTAATAATTAATTGGAAAGCAATAAACAATATGCATTTAAATATTATACACGTATTATTAAGCAATAATATATAATAATACGCATTAGTTTAATAAAAGAATACATAATACAATGAAGCAATAGAAACAAATGAAAAACAATTATATAAATGATATAGAATAATAGGCAATTTTTTTTTAATAAAACATTTTAACGTAAACGAAACCAAGATATACAGATTTAATTTGATTTCATATCTCTCATCAAATCTTGGAAAGATAAATACATAGATGTTGGATGTGCGTATTTGTGGTTTGTTTACGATAAAGTCCTTCTAATATTAAAACACGGTAATTTGTATATTAAAATCAAATTTATCACCGCCCTCCAAATCTCTTAGATCTATGGTCTATATTTATTTCTATTTAATACAAGGAGAAATATTTCTAGTATGACCATTCCATTTATATATATATAGAGGAGGGGAAATACACTCATATATCATTAGGGTACATGTTTTTATCAAATTTTGTCAAAAGTGTACTTTTGACAAAAAATGAGGAATATTATATCCAATTGGACAAAAATACCCTTACATTTCTACTTATTGTTTCTCTCTTCTTTTTCTCTTTCTTCATTTTTCTCTCCCCTCCCTCTCTCATTTCTTCTCCTCTGTAAGTCTCTTCTCTTTCCTCTCACTTTCTCTCTCCTTCCATTCTCTCCCCACCACCACCATCGTCACCTTCATTCTACCACCACCGTCGTCGCTCCATTCCGCATTGCCGCCATCGTCGTCGCTGTCGTTTTCTTCATTCTCGTCATTCATCTACCACGATTTCACCACATTTTGAATGTTTATATGCAGATTTTCTCTTTCTTCTTCTCTCTTCTCCTCCGTTCTTCGTTCAACCCCGCTCATTCCCGCCGCCGTCTGCAACATCCAGAACCACCACACCAACTATTGTCGCCGGAAATTCATAGATCTAAAATTGGAGTGAATGAGTTTATTTGAAATTTTTTCAATTTATGATTTTTTTATACTTATATTTAGTCATTTATAGGTTTTTCGTATAGTTTCTAATGATTTCTAGTGTATTTGGGTTGAATTCTGAGCAATTTGGATGTATTTGTGCAGATTTCTGGTTTGTTTGTATGATTGCAGAGGCTGCAGTTTGCTGTAAAATCCGTTGGTACGCAGTACATATTTGTAAATGCGTACTGCATATCTGGTACGCATTACACATTTATAAATACGCACCTAGTTTGAATTAGGTGTACCAATACGTTTTGTGCAATACGTACTGGTACATACACATCTTTGATTTATGACAATTTAGTTTATAATTGGGGATGACTCATTATTGATTTTTTGAGATTATGCATTGTGAATTTTTGCATTCAGTTGACGTGAATGTATGCATTTGTATGATTTTTTGTGAATCTGGCATTTGTTTATGCGATTGTATGATTAAACTTGGTACGAATTTATAAATGCGTACCTAATTCCGAAGCATATAAGTTGGAACGAGGTACGCATTTGCAAATATGTACAAAGTTACCAAGCATATTACTGGTACACTTGGTAAGCATTTTCAAATACGTACAAAGTTCACAAGTATATTGCTGGTAAACTCGGTACGTTTTTGTAAATGCGTACCGAATTATCAAGTAAAATACAGGTACACGTGGTACACATTTTTAAATGTGTACCGAGTGTACCAGTAATATTTTTGTTTACTATTACGTGATTGTAAATACGTAAATATTTTATAAGTACACTTGGTACGCATTTGCAAATACGTACTGATTGTACCAGTAATATATTTGTTAAATTGGTACGTAATTGCAAATACGTACCTATTTTATTTGCATTTTGCATTTCGAACCTAGTGTACTTAAATTTTTTGAGCTGACTTATAATTTGTTTTTGTTTATGTAGGAGGTCGTGACAGGAAGCATCTATTTTTATAGCATGGATGAAAAGAACACTTGTAATACTATTGACAACCACATTAGAGATTAGTGAATTTCTAGTCTTATTTGTAAATAATTTGCTTTAATTTCTTTTGTAAACAATTTGTTGCAATATTAGTTACATCAATACGTAGAAATACGTACCAGTTTGAATTAGGTGTACCAGTACGTTTTGTGCAATACGTACTGTTACACACACATTTTTTATTTCTGACGTTTTAGTTTGAAATTGGAGATGGTTCATTATTGGTTTTCTGAGATTATGCATGGTGAATTTTTGCATTCGGTTGATGTAAATGTATGCATTTGTATGATTTTTTTTTCTGAATCTGACATTTTTTTATGCGATTATATGATTAAACATGGTACGAATTTATAAATGCGTACCTAATTCCGAAACATATAAGTTGGAACGAGGTTCGCATTTGCAAATACGTACAAAGTTACCAAACATAATACTGGCACACTTGGTACGCATTTGCAAATACGTCAAAGTTCACAAGTATATTGCTGGTAAACTCGGTACGTTTTTGTAAATACGTACTGAATTATCAAGTAAAATACAGGTACACGCTGTACACATTTTTAAATGTGTACCGAGTGTACCAGTAATATTTTTGTTTACTATTATGTGTTTACAAATACGTACATATTTTACAAGTACACTTGGTACACATTTGCAAATACGTACTGATTGTACTAGTAATATATTTGTTAATTTGGTACGTAATTGCAAATATGTACTTATTTTATTTGTATTCTGCATTTCGAACCTAGTGTACTTAAATTTTTTGAGCTGACTTTCGAGATGACTTAAATTCTTAAACCTAAAAATGTCTAACAAATTAATACTTCGTACAAGGCATATTTGGTATGAAATTGTAACTGCGTACCAGGTGTACCAAATCAGAACTTAGTAAGTAGGTACGCTTTGGTCAATGCGTACCGGCGTACCGAGTTCTGATGTGCAAACTTGGTACGTAATTGTACCTGCATACCAACTTCTGATGTGCAAACTTGGTACGCAATTGTAACTGCGTACCACATGTACCACATCAGAACTTGGTAAACAGGTACGCATTGGTCAATGCGTATCGTCGTACCAAGTTCTGATATGCAAACTTGGTACGTAATTGTAACTGCGTACCACGTGTACCACATCAAAAATTGGTAAGCAGGTACGAATTGGTCAATGCGTACCGGCTTACCACGTTCTGATGTGCAAACTTGGTACGCAATTGTAAATGCGTACCAGGTGTACCACGAAATTTGACACAATAGGTACGAATATTCAATTAATCCGAACACATCTGTAATCTTCCAATGCGTACACAGTACATATTTACGAATACGTACTGCGTACCAAGTAAACATATTGTTGTATGCAGTACGCATTTAGAAACTCGGTACACAAGGTACGAATTTATATATGCGTACCATTAAACAACAAACTCGGTACGCATTAAGTAATTCGTACTCACATATAACAAAATAATCTTCAGGTATGCAGTATGTATTTCTAAATGCGTACTGCGTACCATTAAAGAAAATAGAAAAAAAAAAGAGAAAGAAGAGAGAAAGAGAGAAAATAGACAGAAACAAAAGAGAGAGTTGAGGGAGAGAGAAAGAAGACAAAAAAAAGAGGGAATGTGAGTGAGGGAAGAAAGAGAAGAGAGAAGAAGAGAGAGAAATGTGTGAGAGAAGAGAGAGAAAGAATAGAGAAGAGAGAGAAAAGTAAAAAAATATGAGAGAGAATGTTGTTAGATATAATAAAAGGACAAAAATAAGGGCAAAAATGTCCAAAAAGTAAACTTATGACAAATTTGATAAAATTCAAACTTGTGATAGATTTTGATATGATATAATGGCTAATGACATATCACCATTTCCCTCACACACACACACACACACACACACACACACACACACACACACATATATATATATATATATATATATATATACCTCATTGTAATTCCCTCAAAAAAACGTAGTGAAAGGATAATCGTATTGCAGTTCTCGATTATGTTATTTACTTCTTTATATGACCTTTTTAAATAAATTATGTATTTTATATATTTAAAGTAGCACAAAAAAATTGTCAATTATTCTCTGAAAATTGTGTCAGTAAGCTTCTACATCACAGATATTACATGTTGAGCTTACATATTGATTTATAAATCTTTTTATGATCTGAGCAGTATCAATTTGCTTTAATTTTTATATTTACTAAGGGAAATTGATAATCAAAATATAGATATATTTTAAGATATATAAATAAAATAGAGCCACAAATCGTTAGTCCAAAAGGTTGGCATTATATTGAAAATATCTGAACTATAATATATAAACTTCATAAACCTTACAATACTAGCTAGTTTTGATGGGAATTACACAATCCATCTAAAATAGCATGTCAAACATTATAATTGGAATTATCTTAACTTCTTATACTCAGAAGATATAAATGTTTCATGGACAAAATACAATAAACTACAAATAGAAATTAACACTGTACAATCTCTTTTCACGATTAAATAATCATGTCATATAAGTTGATGAGGCCAAATTCAGTGGCTAGTTGAAGCACCACAAGTATTTCTTTTGTAATACTGAGTTCAAGTTCGCCAACACGAGTGTAGTTTACTCTCACCTTATTTAGTGGTGTAGCGGTCTCGCGCCATGTGCCTGCGATATAACGGCCTCATCTTTGTGTGTGATGTAGAGATTCTACCTATTTGGTGGTGTAGCCATTTAATTAATATTCCATCCGTATCACTTCATTAAACTCATTTAACCGGGCATATATTAAAAAAAAGAATGTTTATGATAAAGTTGAAAAGATAAAGTAACTTTATAGGAGTATTTTTGTCATATCTAATATGAGAGAAAAAAGAGTTAGTAGCTTCTTGATGAAATATAAGGTAATTTATGAGTTATAGTGGACTATTTATCATATGTTAATTTCCATTTTATGAAATTGACTTAATAAAACGATACGTCCAATAAGGCAAAATGAGCTTAATGAAATGATACACATGGAGTAATCCTTTTGCCCTGTTCAATATGAAATGTTTTCCTTTTTGGATCATCCCATTCAATACGGCATCCTTCCTTTTATGGAACAATTCGAGTTTACTTTAGGCTAAAACAACATTTTATTACCACTTTATTGACTAAAAAACACTTTATTAACCAAAAAATACTTTATTTACACATTTTTAATTTATACCTAATACCATTCTAATCTCCATATCGAAATGAATTAGGCTATAGTGAATGGGACGGAGGGAATATATATCTCGTATAATTCCTTCGAAATAAAATACCTATCACACACGAATAAGAGCACACACAGCGGTGGGCGAGCGGCAACCTCTAAGCCGGCGTCGAGCGCCGCTCGACACAACCGCGCTCGACCTACCCTGTGTTGATGGCGTTGTGGCGTGTTCGACCCGGCCTAGGTCGAAGGTTGTGTCGAAGGTTGTGTCGATTTATCGACATAGCCTTCGACCTGGACTACGCAGCAACATGGGGACACATGGCGTGTCTCCATTGGTCCGATGCAATTTTTTTTCTGATTAAAAAAAATTAAAATCAAAGTAGCAACAACTATGAAGAAGTCAGCAACGACTATATACAACGGCTACTCCCTAATTTTTCACTATATATACCTGATGCGTCTTTGACTTTTGGTCCATTTGGCCCTATTTTTCCTATCTTTTTGTGTCTTCAGTGTCTGTATAGGGAAGAAAGCAGTTGTTCGTGGGAAGGAAGCTCAGTCCTAGACATATAGAGATAAGATGGTCAGAATGGGCAATATTGAAGCAGTTTCAATCTATTGCATGAATCTGATTCCCCCAGGAGAAGGACAGTACCCTGGTTTGAGGCCAACTAATGCATTCCTCCAGTATGACCACAACCAAGATCAGCAGCCAGCCGTCTAAGCCAAATAAGGAAAGACGCGTGGAGGAGATTTACACGATATTCTATTGAGCACCTGGATGAAGAAGGATCTGGAAGCAAATCAATCACCCCCAATCAATTCAATGACGATTGCAAATCATCAATCTGGTCTGTCAAGGATAAATCAGATCAAGCTAAATTTGGAAGCAATCAATCACGCCGATATGGTTTGCCAGAGGAGGGGGTTGATGGCCATCATCTCAGCTATAAAAGCCCAACAAGTGTGGCTGGCAAAATGTTGGTTACCCCTAGTATCCGATAGCACTCCGTTCAAGAAACACTTTTACTTTCAGTTCATTTATATTTTCCGCACAAACAATTTACCAGCTTTCATTTTAATTCCGTTGTGAAGAACAAATCCAAGGCATTTTGCCTTAGGTATTTTCTTAATTTAAGTACTTCGTATTTTACGTTATTCATGTGTTTATTTACTTTCATTAATATACATTTCAATATGTGTGAGTAGTCCCCTTTGATGAGATTTGGGTGGGAGAAATGATTAAGTGTTGATATGTGAAATATTCGAGAGACATTTGTGTCTTCAGTTGGATCCAGTGGTCCCGGAGAGATCTGAGCAGAATTCATTGGCAGTCCTAACCTAGCGGGTGATCTCCATTCTATTAGAGTTGTACCATGCCAAGCAAAGGCCAGGGCATGGCAAACAACAATGTTCAGTATGCCTATGACCGAGTAGCTGAGCAGCACCTTCAATGGAGTTGTAGATCTGGATGGCGAGGAATGGGCAAGGGGATACTGCGTCCTTCCTCGGTCTTGGACTTCTCTAATAACTACCCACTGTGACAAGGCATCAAGCTATGGTTATTGACCAAGGGACTCACCTCACGCATTGTAGATATATCGATGACCGGTTGGACGCGTTATCAGAAATGGATATCCCGCAAGTTATGTCTACTCTGTAGGTGCAGAGCCGGGAAACTTGGAAGAGAAGGTTGGTGAGGGTCATACTTGGAGAGATTGGGTATGACTACTATCTAAAGAGGAGTGAAGCATGGCCTTGTGACCGGGGTGAAGCGTGACCTTCGGACCAAGTGACCACAAGGGATTCAACCATCCCAAGTGTGGAGTCTAAACTCTTGAGACGCCCCAATATCTTTGGGCCACGCCTGGAGTTTATGCAAAACATGGACGGATCTTCAGTATACCCATGACCGAATACACATATCAATGATAATCATGACCTACCCCAAATCTTACCTCTTTTATATATTGATTGTTTCCAAGTTTAATTTGTGCAGATAAAACAGGATTGGATCGCGGCAACCAAACTTGTGCACCTGAAGAGTAAAGTAGTTCATCACTCTCCGTAGGATCGACCCTAGCTTACTGCTAAGACTAGCCAGTCCGGTTATGGGCACATGAGCGTGTACTATCCATCTGGGGCATACACAAGTATTTTGATCGTACTATACAACGGGTGCGTGTCAAAATTAGCGCCGTTGCCGGGGAGTGACGCGCATCAATTTTACTCTTCTTATTCCATTTTCCGCTACTAGTGTATGCGTGGAACTCGTCGAGTACAAAGAGCATTGATTTTTGATCCAGATATAGACCGAACTGAACGACGACTACGCGCAATCGCATAGATAGCGAGACACGACGCTATGGTAGAACCACAACAGGTGCAGAACCTCAAACAATTGGCATACCTAACAAATCTTAATCTTAGGCCGAATGGGATAACCCTACCAGCGAACCCTTTCGAACCTAAGCGGTTTGACCTTAAACCAACATTGATACATGTCTTACCGAAGTTCAATGGATACGCTGGGGACGACCCCCACACTCATCTTCAGGATTTTGAAATGACAGTGATGCACCAATCAAATGAGAATCAGCAAAATATGTGAAATTGGCACTTTTCCCATTCTCGTTGGTGGATCGTGCGAGGAGATGGCTATATAACTTACCCCAAGGAAGTGTTACTTCTTGGGCAGAGATGCAACAATGCTTCTTGGAAGAATTCTTTTCAGCAACCAGAGTTGAGAGAATGAGATGGGAAATCAGTAATATCAGACAAGATGAGCTGGAATCCTTCTATGAGTATTGGACTCGATTAAAGCGGCTTTTGAGCAACTGCCCACATCATCAGATCACTCCTAAGGATCAAGTTGAGAGCTTTGTAAAAGGCATACAGAAGAACGATCGAGGGTTGGAGCTAGCCGCATGCAATGGATCGTTGATGGATAAAACTCCTCAAGACATTTTCAAACTGTTGGAATGATGGCTGAGGAATCTAGAAACGATGGGTATGAAAGGAATAGAGAATTTTCAGCTAAGAAAGAAGAAAAGGATAATCTGACAATACTGAGTAAGGAGATGAAAGAGATTAAGGCACTGCTGAGTGGTTTGACCATACAGAAGAAGGTACGACAGTGTGGCCTATGCGATGCTACAGGGCATCAATTTGAGAATTGCCCTAACTTTGGTGAGGACATAATGAATGTAAATGCTATGGGGAGAAACGAGGGATTTCACAGGAAGCATGATCCCTTCTCTAACAATTACAATAGATGATGGACGGATTATCCTAATTTCAGATGGAAGCAAGATAGTCAACCCCAAAAACATAACACATGCATGCCAGAATCTTCTCAACAGTATGCCCATCACCAACAACAGCCACAGTATCAGGGAGGACCACCATAACAGCAGAATTATCAACCACAGCAGCAGCAGGTTTATCAGCCGCCACATCAAAGGCGAGCACTGTAATACCCCAAATATTTCTTCCGTCGCTAAAATAAAAATTTAATTATTAATTAAGGCTTTGCACGTCTAAGTTAAGGATTTTCGATTCTAAGACTGACGGTGAAATCCGTTTCTGAAAATAAATTCCAGAAGTCGGTTGAATGACTACTATATTAGGGTTTTTGCGTCCGATAAAATTTTCGTTCAAAAACTCAGATCGAAAAACCGTCAGACTTTACATTCACTTTTTCTACGATACGAGTCTGCCAGAGAAAGTCAGTTTTTATTTTTTTCCGGGCGAATCTTGGACTATCATGTCCCGACTTTTCATCGGATTTCGAAAATCGAAATATGCTTTTCGAGTAAGTGATTTATTTCTAATTTAGTGGTCGAATTAGATTTCGTCAAAAATGTAACCGTCTAGGATTTTAATTTCTCGATTTATATACGTTGTATTAGACCCGTAAAGCGAGATATTTCGATTAAAAATCTACCCCTAAACCGCCTATTACAAGGTGAGTCATCACCTTGTTAGATCTTTCTTACTTTATGCAGTTCTATCTTAACACCTCATCACATTTTCCTCTCTCCTTCCCCTCCCAAATCCGCCACCTCTCCTTCTCTCTCTCTCTTTTGTTCTTCATCCACCATTGTTGTTCATCCTTCAAGCTCTCAAGCTCCATAAGTTGTTCATCTACCGATCGATCTTAAATCCGATCACATAATCGTCAAGGTAAGAGCTTCCTCTATAGTTTGAACCGAACAAAATTCTTTTCCCTCAATATTGTTATTTTCGAAATTTTTATGAGGAAGTAGGATGATATTCTATGATTAATACATCTTGTTAGATGCATAGAAATGGATTCCCATGATTGAAATTTCATAAAAATCACCCCCCTTAATTCTTGTTAATACTGAAAATTTATGAAAAAATTTGTAGGTGGAGTTAAGTTCGATTTTTAGATGATTGTTTGGTGGATTTGTGTTCTATGTATTGATAGATGAGTGTATGAATTAATTGAGATTTTTCTAAAAGTAGAAACCAAAATGTAAGAGAGGAAGAAATAGGGTTTTGATGGAGAATTTGTTATCATTTGTATGATGTGATGATATAAATGAGATGTAGTAAGTGTATAGATAATCATATAATTTAATTAGATTTTTCTAAAAATAAAATAGAAATCTTAAGAGACGAAGAACGGATGATAAGTTAAGATTCGATAATAATTTGAGTATATGATTTTCGTATTGGTAAATCTTAGTGATTGTTGAACGTTATTGGAAAGTGTGAGTAAAATCGGAGAATGTCGAATTTTTAATAAGAGACGAAGAATCGTCGATAAGTTGAGATTAGATAAGAATATAGGTTTATGGTTTGAGTATTTGTTAATCTTGGTAGTTGATGAACGTTATCGGAAAATTTGAACGAATTCTAAAGAAATTGAAATTTTGGTAAGAGATGAGTAATCGAGTTTAAATGTCGATAGGAAAGTCGAATGAGGAAACTAATTTGATATTAATGATTGTTGTTGATAAATAAACGAGATCGTAGTTGATGATATTTCCATACGAGATATGAATATATAAGTTAGAAGTTGATATGAGTTTGAATTTGAAATGGATGTTGGTTTAGTAATTGATTAGTTAAAAGACGAGGAAATATACGTCGTGTTTTTAATCGAGAAATATGAAGGAGTTCGTCATGAAAGATTACGCATATTGACTGCCTTGACACTGAAATTTCGTGAGTATAAAGTGGTATGGCATTGGTCAAACCTAGGGAGTCGTGCGTCGAGTTTACGAGCACCTAGGGTTTCACTCGGACTGATTTGCGATACGTTACGAAAACTGTCATAACTTTCTACTCGCTTAACGAAATCGAGATCCGTAAATTGGACAATAAACTAGACATCCGTAGCTTTCTTTTGGTACCAAATTCATCCCCTGTTTCCCAGAAATCTGTTCTGTATGTGCTCCAGAGTTACTGCCTTGTGCAGAAATTTTCTGAAACCTAATTTCTTAAGTTGAATTCTTTTTAACTTCGTTCCTTGTGAACTTCTAAGTCGTTGTAAGTTATCAACTCCCGTTAATTAACTGACCTAAGTGTCGAGTAAAGGAACCGAGTTAGTTTCTAAACGAGATATGAACGAGTCTCGTTTCTTTGTTAATCAAAAGAATTTAGTAAAAGTGCAAAGGCCTAAAAGTCATAAAACGAATTCGATTTCCTTTTCTTTTATCATCTCGACCGCTTATTAAAGTTTGATTATTTACATTCAAAGGAGGAAGTTGAGTTTAGAAGACAGGACGGAAGACAGAAGACGGAAGCTCGTGTTTTAGTTCTGTAATCGCCTAAGGTGGGCTTTTCTATTTATCAAATCAAATGAGCGATGCTCGAAAATGTTTACTTATCGCTTTATAACTGTGTTTTAAAGTGATTATCAAGGCATGAAAATATTTGTTTTATGTGAGTTCTTTTGTGCCTTTCTGAGTTAGCCAAAGGGGGTTAACTAATCGATCGGATTGCTGAGTTAACCGTAAGGGTTATCCAGGGTTTAGTGTACACGGTAACCGATGTGTGTGGTACCCTGTTGAGGGGTAGCCAGCCACGGTGAATAGAACATGCGCGGGAGAAGTATACTTTCCCCCGGCGTTGAAACAGAAGTTGGGCAAGTTGAACGTAACATCTGTAAAGGCTTGCGCAAGCTATATTGTGAAAAGTGAAAGAAAATGTTTAGTAGGCTCGGGTATTTGATGAAAAACCCCGATGCGCTACTTATCGAGATGCCTGATTTAATCTATACTTATGATATATTTTTGGCAATGTGCCCACTAAGTATGTTTATACTTAGCCCTGCATATGTTTTATAAATGTGCAGGTTGAGTGAAGGGAGCGGCGGAGGTTGAGTAGAGTTGTAATTAGAATGAAGAACTGCGTGTCAAGCTTTACGCTTTCCGCTGCCAAACTATTTCGTGTTTATGTATAAACCTTTTTGTCTAAGATTCGTATGTTGAACTTAGTTAACTTTTGAACAACTTGTCAAGCGATCCTTCAAGGTCGACTCTCTTTATTTAATAAAGTCTGTTCATAGATATCAGTTGTTGTTTATATTTGTCTGTTTATTTATTTATCCCCCTTCTTCCCCACTTCTTTAATTCAACCCCTTAGTCGCACCCCGGGTTTACCGTCCCTCAGGATTTGGGGACGTGACAAGCACAATGGGAAGAAGCCATTGAGAATATGGCTAAAGAAAGTGAGAAACTTCGAAATAAAGTTCAAGATGGTATGAATCAGACCAATGTCCAGATTGGTCATTTGGCGAAAGCATTGGCCAAAGTGGAAGAAAATACAGGGAAACTCCCTTCTCAGGGAATAAATCACAAGGAACAAGCACATGTGATAATAACAGAAGTGGAGGATGAGCAAGCCGAGAAACTTTTGGCCGAAGCAGAAGTTAACAGGAAAAGAGATTAGGGGACCAATAATGGACTTACTGGAGAATAGATTGGTAATGATCAAACCGAACCACCTTATCTGGGCAGACTACGACAGAAAGCCAAAGAAAATGAAGCTAGTGAGATAATGAAAATGTTTCAAAAAGTGGAACTTAGCATACCATTATTGGATGCAATCAAACAAATTCCTAAATATTCTAAGTTTCCTAAGGATTTATGTTCGAGAAAGGTGAAAATGGAAGAGGATACTCGATGTGTGATGGGGGAAAGTGTGTCAGCGGTAATTCAGCAGAAATTACCCACAAAACGTAAGGATCCTGGAATCTTTACCATTCCTCAACAAAGCAGGAAGAAATATGGATAAGGCCATGATGGATTTAGGGACTTCAATAAATGTGATGCCTTTAGCAGTTTTCAACTGACTGAATTTGGGAGAACTAAGGATACCCGAGTGGTCATACAATTGGCAGATCGGTCCAATGCATACCCGGAAGGAGTGATAGAGGATGTGTTAATCAAAGTAGGGGATTTGATCTTTCCAGCCGACTTCTATGTGCTAGACACGGGGTCAAAGGCCAAAGAGAATTCTATCCTACTGGGCAGACCTTTCATGATGACTGCCGGAACGAAAATAGACATGAAGACGGGTATACTAATCCTGTGAATTCGACGAAGTTGTGGAAAGATTCAATATATATGAAGCTATGAAAAGGAAACCAGAGATGGAATTGGTGGAAATGATCGACGGTTTTGAACCTCTGGTGCAAGAACAAAGTATTGAGTTCAGTTCTAGTGATCCCACGGAAAAGGTGATACAAGCTGGCCTTACCGATCAAGATGCTGTTCAAACAGAAGATGTTGAGGTGAGGGAGGCTATTATGGATCTATATTCACTCAAAGAGAGCACCTTGGAAGCAGAATTGGAGGTGGATAAAAGGATCAGAGAAATTATTTTGGGAGTGTACTCAGTTGGAGGATCAGCAGAGTGCAAACCGGAATTGTTTTCTCAGTATGAGTAGCACGGAAAATTACTCCCTTCAATTGTTAAGGCACTGATCTTGGAACTAAAGAAGCTGCCCAAACATCTGCAATACGCTTATTTGGGACCTGAGGAGACTCTTCCAGTAATCATCAGTGCAGATTTGACAATGGTACAAGAGGAAAGGTTCGCCAGGGTCTTACGGGAGAATAGAGAAGCCATCGGTTGGACTTTGGTAGACATTAAGGGAATCAGTCCAACCGAACGCATGCACCATATATACCTTGAGGAAGGAGCTCGACCAGTGTGAGATTCACAGAGAAAGATGAATCCTGTAATGAAAGATGTTGTACTCAAGGAGATTCCAAAACTTTTGGAGTTAGGAATTATTTTTCCTACCTCTGATAGCCAGTGGGTCAGCCCAGTCCATGTCGTACCGAAGAAATCAGGGATACAAGTAGTAGAAAATGATAAGGAAGAATTGGTTCTGTCACACCCCGACTCCCGAGGTGCGACGCACGAACACTAACACTACTAATCATCCATCAACTCAACTCAAATAAGGGAATCATGCTCGGGAAACAAGGGAATATTGACTGAAAGCGATTAACAAATAAGAACGAGCTTCCAAGTCACAACGAAAATATCAAACGAGCATGGATAATTTACATAACAAACCGAAACGGCATAAGTATTTCCGATTCTAAAAAACGTGAACCAACAAAAACTAATAATTGTATCGAGCACAATACTCTTAATCAACAGAATATAAAGTATGGTTCAACAGATATCAACAACATTATCTATCAAAACATAGCAGCGGAGACCTCGACTCAATCCCAACAATCACATGTATGAAGACATGCAACTGCCAGTCCAATTTCTGACTCAAAAGAAACACACCACCAAGCTGTTCACGCCCTCCACATCCTGCTAACCTGCACGTTTAGAAATACATGCAGGGCTGAGTACTTCGTACTCAGTGAACACATGCCGAAAACATTTGAAAACCTGCTCTTAGAGCTATATCAATTGAACTTGCCTTGCCGAAGCATCACAAGTATTTATGCAGTGAAAACAGTTTTACTTGTGAATGCAAAATCATTTTCTTTTCGAATAGACTGGCCAGTCAAAACAGTTATATATACATCAAACAGTATGCATCATCTACCACATCATCCATCCATCCATGTCGAGAAATAGGCCTCTTTCTCGAACACTGTAACCGGCCCAACCGAAGCAAGGCTCACAGTCACCTCAACAATTCATATACCACACGTGGGTTTCCTGTCTTTCACAGGACAATAATATCTCAAACAAGCAAATGATAAAACATACCAAACTCACATAAAACGGCAAGTCAATTAAATTTTAAAACTCACATAGTAATACTCAATACATAATAGCATTCATCATAGTTTTGATTTAGAAAAGCCCACCTGACTTCCGACGATTAGCTAGGCGGCTTACTCTTTCTTTGTCCTCGCTACTTCTCCGTCCCGCTCGGTCCTTTATATTTTGACATCGATAAAAGAAGTAAGACACGATGCATAAGACGTAAAGTAGACGTTTGTTTCGGCTGAAGGACTTCTACTTGACTCGTCTCTCTCTATTTTTTTTTATCTTTTCTAAGACAATCTTGATTCTTGGCTTTCTCGTTCTCGGTTCTCACTCTACTCGGTTACTAATTACTGTATCTAGTATTCTTGTTTCTAAATCATTAATGCTACTTGTTAATTGGTTAATGTTATTTTTTATGTCTTAGCATTTCTTATTAAAGAAACGTTAATTGACTAAACTTCATTATTCGAATCCGTACTCACATTCCCAATTAAATACTCGATTATACGAACATCATTCACGTCATGAGCACACATTCTCAACAATTTGAACAATCATTTCATTATAATCAAAGCATGAATATTTTACTCAAGCATATAGATTCAATTAAGCATATTCAATTATGTTTAATCACATAAGTCTACTCAAACGTATTTAATTCAACATAGAATTTCAATCAATCATCATAATTTTAAATTGGAATTTAAACAAACGTATTATCTCAAACTCGATTCACACTTTAAGTCACATTAACAATTACTCGTCATTACTCGACTCTAGTTTTGGAAAAGACATTATTTCAAATAATAAAAAATTTCTTGGATTAAAGCTTAAATAATCATTTAATATTTCTTAACTCAATATACGACGTTATTTCCAAAGACGTCGTCTTTTCTCAACTACTTATGCGTATTTGCATACGTACTATTACTTACGCTTTTGTTACTATTTCTCTTTTTCTTTTAATTAAACTCTTATTGAAATAAAAATTCATTTTCTATTTATAACTCGACTCTTAACTTCGTCTTAAAACTCGATTCTTAAATTATTATCTCTATAATTTCCTCGACTCTTTTAATTTAAAACGATTTGAAAATCAAACTTGATTGACTTATTCGAACATTACTTAATAATCATTACTCGGCATAATAATCATAAAAAAAATACTCAATCACTTATTTATAAACTCGATTCTCAGAATAACTCTTATTAAATCTTATTCCCTTTTTATAACATTTCTCAATTAATTACTTTAATTTGCTCAAATAATTCTTACTCGACTCTAATCTCATAGTTTCTCTTACTCGACTTATCACTTTATTTATTTTCTAAGCTCGACTCAACTTATTATTCTCATATTCTATTATTTCGTATTTAATGAAGAAATTCTTATTTTTAGTTAATTTGCTCTAACTTTATTATTAAACTTCAAACTTCTCGACTAATTTAACATCATTCGAATAATTAAACTCATACTTGATTTGAAACTTCTCGTTGATTACTTATACTCAACTCTATAATTATAATTTATTATTTTCGTTATTTCTCGTTTATTCAAACGACTTAATTCTCAACTACTCGACTCAAATTTCATACTCGATTCCTAACTCTATTTCTTTAATTCTATCTCATCTTCTATTTCTTATTTATTACGATTTCTAATTCATCGTTATTTAATTCTCGATTATTAATTCCTCTAATCTCAAATGATTTAACTAAATTAATTCTTTTTATTAAACTCTAATTATTTAATAAATAAATTATTTTTCTTTATCTTTCCCAATTTATGACTTGTCACAGCCCCAAATCCCGAGGGACGGCAAGGCCGGGGTGCGACTAGAGATTGGATTAAAGAAGCGGGGAAGAAGGGGAGTATGAATGAATAAACAGACAAATATAACTGAAACTACTAAGAACTTGACTTCATTGGATAAAAAGGGAGTCGATCTCGAAAGACCACTCGACGAAGTTTGATCAAAGAAACTAGGTTTAAAGTATGAACAACTTAAACTGAAAGGTTTTCCAATAATAGAACCGACTTTATTTAATGAAAGAAAGAGTCGATCACGAAGGATCACTCAACATAGCTGTTCTTAAAAGAGACTAAGTTCAAAGAAAGAAACTTAGATCTAAAGTTATACACTAACTGAAACTAGTTCGCAGCGGAAAAACGTAGAAAAGATAACACATATCGAATGTGAAATCGAGGCTCTATTAACTTTACTTCTTTAAAGATGACCTTTACTCAACCTCCTCCGCCTTCGTCACTCAACCTGCACATTCAAAAACAAACATGCAGGGCTAAGTACAAAAGTACTTAGTGGGCACATTGCCGAAAACAACTCACAAGAGTTTTATTATAAATTAATCATACATCTTTTCATAAACACTTGTATAACTTATACTGTTGTTCATTTAATTCTGGATAACATACTGTGAGTTTTAACTCACATCCGATCGTCTGGAAAGCACTCTGTGGGCTAACTCAGAATCTGTCTTTCTGGATAGCACTCTGTGGGCTATCTCAGAATCTGATCGTTTAGTTGGAAATATCTAGTTAGCACTCTGAGGGCTAACTCAGAATCCAATACTCTGGTTAGCGCTCTGAGGGCTAACTCAGAGAAGCATAAGAAAATTCACATAAACAATTCATTTACACTCTGATAGATACTTTAATACACATTTATCAAATGTACGTAAACACTTTCAAGCAACGCTCACATAATATTACTTCACAAGTAATGGCATTCATCGGAGTTTTTGGTTTTAGGAAGCCCACCTCAAACGTTTACAGAACTATAACACGTGCTTCCGTCTTCCATCTTGTCTTCTATTCTCGATCTCCTCCTTTGAACGCAAATAATAAAACTTCGATAAGTTGTCGAGTCGATAGAAGAAAACGGAAATCGAAATCTATTTAGTCTTTTAGGCTTTTAGGCATTTGCACGCTAAACTAATCTCTTTTAATTAAATGGGAACGAGATTCAAACACATCTCGTTTAGAACTCAATCGGTTCCTTACTCGACACTTAGGTAAGTAAAAATGGAAGTCGATAACTTATAACGACTTAAAAGATCGAAAGGAATCAAGTTGAGAAGAATTCAACTTAAGAAACTAGATTCTTAATATTACTGCATAGATCAGTAAGTTCACCCAGAACAGGGGATTTTGAAATAGGGGACGTGCCCTATACCAAAAGAAAGCCTCGGATGTCTAGTTTACTCTTCAATTTACGGATCTCGATTTCGTTAAGCGAGCTAGGAGATATGACAGTTTCCGTGAAACGTCGCAAAACAGTCCGAGTGTAATCCCTAGGGCTCGATAACTCGGCGCACGGCTTCCTAGGTTTGACTTATGTTAATCCTCGGTTTTTCACACGAAATTACTGTCTCAAAGAAGTCAACACTTAACCTCATACGCGATGAACTCCATTTCATTTCTCGATTACTAAAATGACGATCCAAACCTCGTCGTTCAAACTATACAATTACTAAACCATTTCAAGTCTCGTTCAATTTCCTAACTTCTTGTTTCTACTTCTCGATTATAGCTACAACTTATCTTTTCATAGCTCGGACGAACATGTCGTCAACTACAAACTCGTTCCTTAATCATTAATAATCATCAATATCCAATTAGAATCATTAATCGACTTTTCAATCGTTACTTATTCTCGACATTTCGTCTCTTACGAAAAATCCGACATCATTAGAATTCGTTCAAACTTTACAACATTATTCATCATCTATCAAGAATCATAAATACGTAATTCATATACTCATATCATCATTTATTCTTGACTTATCGATCGTCGTTCGTCTCTTACGTAAAATTCTACATTCTCCGTTTTCGTTCAAATTTTACGACAACGATTATCATCTATCAAGCATTACTAACATGCAAATCATATTATCAAAATGTTATCGAGCCTCGACTTATCACCACATCTTCGTCTCTTACACTTTTCGTTTTATTTTTAGAAAATTCTCAAATTAATATATATCAGTCCTCATGCATCGTATAACTCATTTCCATCAACCAATCGAGCATATCATAACATTTACTAACCTAAATCGAGCCTTGTTCGTCTCTTAGGTTTTGGATTTTATTTGTAGAAAAATCTAAAACAATTCATACGATCAATTAACAATATAAGAAACACTAATCTATCATCAATTCGACAAAGAAATCGAACACAAATGAAAAGCCCCAAAACTGAAAAATTTTCGGTAATGAAAGGGGTTAGGGTTCTTGATTTTTCCTTCATGATTTGATCCGTAGAACCCGATTCTATGCATCCTAGAACATGTATCGATCAAAGAAATCACATGCTAATCCATTCCCTAATTTTTGAAAAAATAAAAGAGAGGGGAAAGGAGATTTGTTCGGATCAAACTAGAGACGAAGCTCTTACCTTTCGATATATGAACTCGGATTTGGATCTGATCGGTAGACGGAAGAGTTATCGATCTTGGAAGGAGCTTGAGATTTCTTCAATGGAGGATGATGAAGAAGAAATGAGAGTGAAAATGGGGGAGGGAGATGGCGGTATGGGGGAGATAAGGGGGAGGGTGATGAGTTACAAGGGTGACTCATAAAGTAGGGGAAAATATCTAACCAACATAGTGACTCGCTAAGGTTTCGTTTGGCGAGGGAAAAATTAACGAAATCACTGGTTTCCAGCTCTTAAATGCTGTTTTAAAAGTCGAGAAATACTTTCCTAGTTAGTTACGGAATTGAAAAAATCTAACTCGTCTGTTAGATTAGAAATAATTTACGTACTCGGAAAACCTAATTCGTTTTTCAAAATCCGAGAAAAAGTCGGGACGTCACAGTCCAAAATTCGTCCGGAAAAATCTTAAAAACGAACTTTCTCGGGCGAACTTGTAACATCCTGGATTTTCCAAATAGAGTATTAAATAAGTTAACACTCCTAAATATATTAAAAATATTTTCACAGTAAAAAAAGTCTTTTATTTTTTTATGAAAATAGACATATCATGTTTATAGTCGTTGTGTAGAGTATTTTATTCCGAGTCTATAGACGCTAAGTTTGCTCAAAAAAGATTTCGCATGAAAAAAGTTATGCACATTTAAAGGTTTTAAAACGTAAGTTGCTGCACAGCTGCTTTTGCCTCGCAGCTGCTTCCGCTTTGCAGCAGCTTTCGCCTCGCAGCAGCTTACTGCTCAGCAGCTTCTGCTTTGCAGCTGCTTCTGCACTGCAGCAGCTTCCGCCTCGCAGCAGCTTATTGCTCAGCTGCTTCCGCATCGCAGTAGCTTACTGCACACCTACTTGCTTCTTCCTATAAATAGGCGCTTAAGATTTTTATTTTCATCGTTCAGTTTTCTATTCTCTCTCATTTATCTTACAATATAAGCTCGTCGTATCTGCTTGTGTGATAATGATGTCTTGATGTTAAGGTCAGCATTGGTATTTTCAATCAGGTAGGTAATCTTTTCGAAAACTATGTTTGAGTTATTAAACTCTAGAATAGCATAAAAATTCAGTTATCCATAAAATATTTTCATGTGCGTTCCATGTGATATACTCTAGTTAATCGATCGAGATACTTAGTGAGTACACATGTACTAGCTGAGTATTGTGCGCACCACGTTGCAATGCAATGAGTTGATCTCCATTTGTATTGTAGCTAGCTGTCTTGAGCTAAGGCTCCTGGCCTATGTTAATGTTGACTGTGTTACTCCACGGACTCTGTCCTGGATACAAGTCAAATAGACTATGGTAACCATAGCTATGGTGCCTAGTCCGAGTATAAAGATCGAACGTCACATCATGCATCAAAAAAATATGTTTTGTATGGTCAGGGGTGGATTTCTGTTTTAAAACCCTCTGATGCATACCATGTTAAATGGATAATCTGCTATGTTTCTAAAAATGCTTCCAAAACGGCACATGCCCACTGAGTACACTAGTACTCAGCCCAAAATATTTTCAAAATATTTTCAGGTTGGGAGGCAGGTGATGGGACGCGAGGCTGAGGCGGGGATCGTTGTAGCTAATGTGTGCTTCCGCTATATTATTTAATTGTGCAACTCTGAATAATGTTCTTATTACATATATGTGAAATATATGAATAAATTGTTATATGTGCAAAAAAGTAATTAAGCCCCTTTCTTTCCCGCTTCTCTATTCCCCTCTGTCGCGTCTCGGTTTATGGGAACCGGGATGTGACAAAATGGTATCAGAGCCAAACCTCTCTAGTACGGTGTGGTTCAGGGACGAACCAGTGGAAGCTGGTGGGCCTGTGACGCCCGAGGACGAAGTGTGGAGCGATCGCCGGTGTAAGAGACACGGACAAGGAGCGGCTCCGATAAAACTTCCAAGCGGAGGGGGACAGGAATGAACTGAAACACACCCGAATGAGAGTGATGTCGAGAATATGTTGGAATGGGACGACATATTCGAGGTTATCTTTGGGAATGACTCTGAGATCATTAATCTATGTGTTAGGTCTAAGATTAGCATTTATAAATTTATATGTGTGCTACAAACCCTCTCAGCTCGCCATCACACTGCCCTCAACAAGAAAAAGGTACTTATTGATTCATAGTTGTTTAAGCAAAACATGATTTATATGTCAAGTATGTTATGTTGCAATTGCAAATTGATTTTTGCCTTGCCAGTGAATCAAGTATGTTTGTGTGTTTTGCGAAACATTGTCATGTTAAATCTATTTGAGATTTCTCAATGACCATGAAAACTTGTCATTAAAATGATCAATGTTCTGAAAAGAAGACGAATGCCATGTTTTGTCGTGTTGAAGCTCCTTGAGCTCACCGACCAGGTTAATGTGGTCATCATGGTAGCTCTATAAGTCATGTCAAATTTCGAGGACAAAATTTTTTTTTCAGGGGGGAGGGATGTAACATCCCGAATTTTCCAAATAGAGTATTAAATAAGTTAACACTCCTAAATATATTAAAAATATTTTCACAGCAAAAAAAGTCCTTTATCTTTTTATGAAAATAGACATATCATGTATATAGTCGTTGTGTAGAGTATTTTATTCCGAGTCTATAGACGCTAAGTTTGCTCAAAAAAGATTTCGCATGAAAAAAGTTATGCACGTTTAAAGGTTTTAAAACGTAAGTTGGTGCACAGCTGCTTTTGCCTCGCAGCTGCTTCCGCTTTGCAGCAGCTTACTGCGCAGCAGCTTTCGCCTCGCAGCAGCTTACTACTCAGTAGCTTCTGCTTTGCAGCTGCTTCTGCACTGCAGCAGCTTCCGCCTCGCAGCAGCTTATTGCTCAGTTGCTTCCGCATCGCAGTAGCTTACTGCACACCTGCTTGCTTCTTCCTATAAATAGGCGCTTAAGATTTTCATTTTCATCGTTCAGTTTTCTATTCTCTCTCATTTATCTTACAATATAAGCTCGTCGTATCTGCTTGTGTGATAATGATGTCTTGATGTTAAGGTCAGCATTGGTATTTTCAATCAGGTAGGTAATCTTTTCGAAAACTATGTTTGAGTTATTAAACTCTAGAATAGCATAAAAATTCAGTTATCCATAAAATATTTTCATGTGCGTTCCATGTGATATACTCTAGTTAATGGATCGAGATACTTAGTGAGTACACAGGTACTAGCTGAGTATTGTGCGCACCATGTTGCAATGCAATGGGTTGATCTCCATTTGTATTGTAGCTAGCGGTCTTGAGCTAAGGCTCCTGGCCTATGTTAATGTTGACTGTGTTACTCCACGGTCTCTGTCCTGGATACAAGTCAAATAGACTATGGTAACCATAGCTATGGTGCCTAGTCCGAGTATAAAGATCGAACGTCACATCATGCATCAAAAAAATATGTTTTGTATGGTCAGGGGTGGATTTCTGTTTTAAAACCCTCTGATGCATACCATGTTAAATGGATAATCTGCTATGTTTCTAAAAATGCTTCCAAAACGGCACATGCCCACTGAGTACACTAGTACTCAGCCCAAAATATTTTCAAAATATTTTCAGGTTGGGAGGCAGGTGATGGGACGCGAGGCTGAGGCGGGGATCGTTGTAGCTAATGTGTGCTTCCGCTATATTATTTAATTGTGTAACTCTGAATAATGTTCTTATATATATATGTGTGAAATATATGAATAAATTGTTATATGTGCAAAAAAGTAATTAAGCCCCTTTCTTTCCCGCTTCTCTATTCCCCTCTGTCGCGTCTGGTTTATGGGAACCGGGATGTGACAGAACTCGTTTTATTCTTTAGGCATTTGCACGCTTACTAGATTCATTTTACTTAAACGGGAATGAGACTCGTAAAAATCCTGTTTAGAACTCGGAAGGTCTCATACTCGACTCTTAGGTCAGTAGAGAAGGTATTCGGTAGCTCGATACGACTTAAAAGATCATAAGGAACTAAGTTGGAAAGAATCGATTTAGGAAAATTACGTTTAGTTCATTATACGACTTAAGCAATTTCTCGCTTAACTAAACTTCTTTACTTGAACGGATAAGAGGTACCAACTCGTCTCGGTTAGCACTCAAGGCTCCTTTCTTGACTCTAGGGTCAGGAGGAAGATAGTTGTTAGTTATTACGGCTTAAACGATCGAAAGAAAACTAAGTTGCGAACGAAACAACTTAGAAGAATGAAAACTGAAATTTCACTGCCAAGGCAGTAACTCTGGGGACTGCCCAGAACAGGGGATCTGGAAAAAGGGGATAAGCCCTGTACCGTTTGAAATTTTGGGATGTCTAGTTTACGCTCCAATTTACGGATCGCAAATCCGATAAACGAGCTAAAAGTTATTACAGTTTCCGGCGAGGGTCGCAAAACTGCCGCGCTAACCCTAGTTGCTCATTATAATCGACGTATAACGTCTTTGGTTCGTTCTAAGTTCTCGTATTCGATTTCTTATGAAACTTGATCCTCAAGGCAGTCAACACGTACCCCCGCACGTGATGAACTCCTTCTCAAAACTCGTCCAATGGCACGACGTTCTAAACGTCGGCTTTCAACTAACATGTACTAAACCAACAAGTTATCAATTTCCCGTTCTAGTTCTTGACTATCACTATAGCTCATATTATATTAGCTCGAAAGTTCATGACATCAACTACAAAGTTATTCCCAAGTCCATCATAAACAATATTATCAAGTTATAATTCTCATTTGACTTCTCGGTTATTAATTACGACCAATTGTTCGTCTCTTACACAATTTTTCAAAGTTGTCGGATTTCATTCAAATTTTACGTCATTAAACAACATCTAATTAGAATCATTTCCATGCATATAATCACTTCACATCAATACTATATTTCAACTTACGACGAGTTCTTCGTCTCTTACACCCACAAAATAATTTTAGAAAATTCTCAAATAAATTCCTATCAACAATTAATACCAATTACAACCTTATTCCATTAACCAAACATCATCTAAATCGAACACATGAAAACCCCTAATTTCTACTTATTTTCGGTTTTAACTCATGGATTAAGAGAGTGATTTTCTTCATTAATCAACACCATTTAACTCTTAATCATCCTATTATAACATCAATTAATCAATTCAAGTCCAATTACACATTAACAAGCAAAAACCCCCAATTTCAAACCCTAAACCCTAAATCGGTTTCATCAAACAAAGGGCTTTCGATTTCTCTTGGTTCTAATCACTAATTAAACACTTCCTAAGCATGATTTTATCATCAATTGAAGAATTCCAAAAATCCTACAAAAAGCCCTAAAATTTCGGTATTCTCATAGCAATTAGGGTTCTTGATTTCATCAAATTTTAATCCCTAATTAACACATCTAACACATCTAATTTAACTAATCCAAGATCAACCATCTAGTTCCAACATTCCTCAATTTCGATCCAAAGAAGAAATTAAAAAGAAAAGGATTTTGGATGGTTAGAAACATAGAGGAGAGGATTACCTTGAGATTTAACAAAGAAAGTAATAGGTTTTGATGGATGAATGAGGCCTTGTGTGATTTCTTCTTCAAGAACTTGGAGATTCAACAATGGAGGAAGAAGAAGAATGGGAGAGAGGAGGGGAGGGGCTGCCGTGAGATATGAGGGAGGGAGGAGATGTGAGATTTTATTTGTTATAAGATAGGTTATATACTTTAGGTTAAAATAGGTGTATAGGTTTGAATAGTGTTAGTAATAGTAGTAGGTGAAAAGTAAAACTATATAAGAGATGAAATATCTTGCTAAAGTGAGAGAGAGAGAGATCGGTTATGAGAGGGAAAAATACACGCTTTTCCGACGCGATACGACGTTACGGAAATCGGACGACGAAAAACGTAGCTCGGCACAAAATCGTCACAATCCGATTCGTCCAAAAATTCTAACGTATAAAACTTAATCGGAAAATAAAATTTTTAAAAAATAATTCCGACAAAAACTCGGGACGACACAGTCCAAGTTTCGTCCGGAAAATCATAAAAACGAACTTTCTCGGGCGAGTTCGTATCGCGATTTCGTGAATGTAAAAATCAGACGGTTTTCCGTTCTGAGTTCTAGAACTAAAAATTTTTCGTACGCGATATCGCTGAATACAGTAGTCATCTAACTGACTTCCGTAATTTATTTTCGGAAACAGATTCGACCGTTAGTCTTAGAATTTAAAATCGTAAACTTTAATTATTAACTTTAATTTAATTTTTTTTAAGAACGTAAAGAATTTCTGGGGTATTACAAGGAGATTAAATCATCATATACTCATAATCATCTCATACTCATAAAATCATTAATTTATCAAACAAAATCATCAAACAAAATTCCTCCTCATATGCCCAAAACTTACGGCATGTATATATAAATAAGCATGCATATTTTCTCAATTTTTCATGCATATATAATCACTCAAATCATGCTTATAAAAACATATAAGGCATTAAATCATCAAAATCATAGAAAATCGAATTCTTCCTTCTCTTTTCCTAATTTTCGGCTTCTACCATTATTTAGAGATTTAATTTTTCTTTCTCTTTTAATCCATAGATTAATTCCTAGGGCTTGATTTCCTATCGATTTTCTTACTCGAATCTCACATCAAATCTCATATCAAAAACCCTAGTTTGCCTAAGCATGAATTAAACCATGCATGCATCTTTTTCTTTAGAGATTATAAAGATTACATATATACATCTAATCAAATGGATTAACCTACTTTTAAGAAATAAATCCAACCCTTCTCTTGATTTCTTCTTGGCCGAAAATGGAAGGCTTGAAAGGCTCAATCTCTAGCTTTGATTTTCATGGTGGATTTCATCTTGAATCCTCAAGAAAAATAAAACAAGAATTATTCATCTCTCAAGGCATATGTGCCGAAAATTTCAAGAACTATGAGATGATTTGGAATTTGATATTGATCTCAAGAATTGATGAACTAATTACCTCTTCAACTAGGATTTGGAAGATTGAAAAGGATAATGATGATCTCTTGCCTTGGATGTTGGAAGCTTGAATCTTGGAGCTTCAATGGAGGATCTTCAAGTATGTGTTGGTGTGTGTGTGTTTTCGGTTGGGAGAGAGAGAGATGGAGAGGAATTTTTCTTCTTTCTTCCTTGGTTGCTCACGGCAAAGAGAGGGTTTAAGAGAGATAGAATTTTCTTTCCTTCTTTGATAATCCAACACGTTGGAAATGGGATATGATAGATGATTAGGTGCATGAATGAAGATAATTCATCTTCACAAGTAAGAATAAAATTAATGCAAGGAATATCATCATTAGGATTCCTTAGTAGGTTTTGAAAATAGATAGTCTAGGCTAGGGAGAGAGAGAGAGAGAGAGAGAGAGAGAGAGAGAGAGGTAGAGAGAGAGGGAGAGAGATGAGAGAGATTCTCTTCTGACAGATATAATTTTACCCGGTTGAAAAAGTTTTCCGGATAAAAAGTCCGTATTATTTCATTTATACTGAAAACGGCTCTAATCTCTCCTCGTCTCGTTTCCGACACTAAAAACATCTCGAACCTATCTCATGTCCCACTAAATAAATCAAGGATTCCGATTATCAAATTTTTAGGTTAAAATTCCAAATAACGAAGAAAACCTAAAAACTACTCGGCTAATTAATCCGTTAAGAACTAAATTCTTATAATTCTTTCATGTGATCTCGGATGAGCTTCTAATATATCTCAATGATCTTAGAATAATTTCTAAGTTCAAAGACACTAATTAGGTCAAATTCTAAGTTCGTCGGTGAATAGTGTTTTCTCGGTTCGCGTTACTATTCATTGAAAAGTAGAAGTTCTCGGATTTTTCTAAAAATCATACTCATGCTCAAACTCATACAAATATACTCAATCAATGCATCACATACTCAATCGAATAATCAAAACGAGAAAAACTCACATCAAAGCACACAGGGGCATTTTAGTCATTTTCAAATAAATATCTTTTCTTGAAAATTCTCTTCACTCAAAACTCATTAATTAAGCATTTAAACTCATTTAGGGCATACTTAAGGATTAATGAAAGTTCAGGGTATTACAGGTTCCAACAAGATTGCAAACTGGATGGAGAGTCTGCATAGATTACAGGAAATTGAACATGGTCACAGGGAAGGATCACTTCCTGCTATCCTTTATCGATCAGATGCTCAAATGTCTAGCCGGTAATGCTTATTAATGTTTTTTAGATGGGTACTCGGGATACATGCAAATCTTTGTGGCTCAAGAGGACCAAGAGAAAACGACTTTTACATGCGTGTATGGAACATTTGCCTACCGAAGAATGCCCTTTGGTCTATGCAATGCGCCTGGAACTTTTCAAAGGTGCATGATGAGCATTTTCTATAACTTATTGGAAAATTGCATTGAAGTCTTTATGGATGACTTCACAGTATATGGAGACTCATTTGACATATGTCTCAACCATTTAGAGCTTGTGTTAGAAAGATGTGTGGAGAAAAGCTTGGTGCTTAACTATAAGAAGTGCCATTTTATGGTAAAGGAAGGAATAGTGCTGAGACATATGAAAGGGGGATCAAAGTGGATGAAGCAAAGATCGATTCTATTGCCAAACTGCCATATCCAACTACGATCAAGCACATAAGGGCGCTTCTGGGTCATGCAGGGTTTTTCCGGTGGTTCATCAAGGATTTCAAAAAAATCGCCCAATGACACGCACCCGTCGTATGGTACGATCAAAATACCTGTGTATGCCCCAGACGGACAGTACACGCTCCTATGCCCACTATCGAACTAGTTAGTCTTAGCGGCAAGCTAGGGTCGATCCCACGGATAGTGATGAACCACCTTACTCTTCAGTATACAAATCGAGTTGTCACGATCTCAATCAGTGTATCTGCACAATAAAATAGACAGAAATCAAATATAAAAGGGGGTAAGATTTGGGGTAGGTCATGATCATTGTTGACATGTTAATTCGGTCATGGGCACACTAAGAATCCGTCCATGCTTCGTATAAACTCAAGGCGTGGCCCAAAGACATTGGGGCGTTTGAAGAGTTCATACTCCACACTTGGGATGGTTGAATCCCTTGTTGTCGTCCTGGTCCGAAGATCACGCTTCACCCCGGTCACAAGGCCGTGCTTCACTCCTCCTTAGATAGTAGTCATACCCGATCTCTCCAAGTATGACCCTCACCAACTTTCTCTTCCAAACTTTCCATGTCCGCACCTACAGAGTAGACATCACTCGCGGGATACTCATTTCCGGGACCACGTCCAACCGGTCATTGCACTGCCTACGATACGCGAGATGAGTCCTTTGGTTGATAACCATGGCTTGATGCCTCGTCACAGTTGATGGGTGATTGTTAGAGAAGCCAAAGACTGAAGAAGGACGCAGTATCCCCTTGTCCAATCCTCACCATCCAGATCTACAGCACCATGTCAGGTGCTGCTTAGCTACTCGGTCCTGGGCACATCGAACGCTGCCGTTTGTCATGCCCTGCCTTTGCTTGACATGGTACAGCTCCAACCTAACGGAGATCACCCGTTAGGTCAGGACCGGCCATGAGTTCTACTCCAGTCCTTCCGGAACTACTGGACTCAACCGATGGCACAAGTGCCTCACGAATATTTCACATATCAACAGTCAATCATTTCCATACCCAAATCTCACCAAGTAAACTACTCACACATAATTAAATATATAACGATAAGCGAAAGAGAACACATTAATAAAAGAAATACGAAATACTCGGATTAAAAGTACCTAAGACAACAGCCTTGGATTTGTTCTTCACAGCGTAATGTAAATAAAAGCAGATAAAGATTGTTTTGAACAGAAAATATAAAAGTATTTTCTTCGGACGAAGAACTGTAGACTGATAAATTCTCCAACATTGTGCCAGCCGCTTTGGCTGGACTTTTATAGCTGTAGTGGCAGCGGGCAAAACCCTAGGCGGGTGGATTGAAATGGCATGATTGGCAGTTTCCATGTTGAGCGAGATTCTGAATATCTGCGATTGGTTGGATGGATGATTGGCGATCTCCGATTGATTTGTTTATTTAGGGTAGGGCGCTGACCTCCAAATCCTTCCTTTCATGGATGCTTGGCAGATTTTGGGCGAATCTTCTCCACGCGGCTTTCCTTCTTGAGCTTTGGCGACGGACTGGAAATCCTTGTAGTGGTCAAGCTGGTTGCATGCTTCATGATTGGATTCCTCGTAGGCACAACAGCTACAAGATTCTTCTTTGTTGTTGGGTGCATTGCGTTAATACCACAAATGCGAATGATGAACAACAACTTAGCTTCAGGGTTCACATGGAATCCTCCTTTCAACCTCGTCTCTTGCTTCAATTCATCTCCTGCTCTGCATACTCCTTTACGTAGTCCTTGCAACCGACTGGATTCGCATCCAGTTCTGCTCATTCTGACCACCTTTCCTCTGTTTGACCTGGATTGAGCTTCTTTCCTTCGAACAACAGTTTCCTTCCCCTGGACAGACTCTAATGACACAAAAAGACATGAAAAATAGGGCCAAACGGCCCAAAAGTCGAAGACGCATCACACCTACACACTTAAACCATACTTGCCCTCAAGTATGTTGGTGGATTCACAAAGACACCAAGAAAAAGATGAATGAAAAAGAAAGAAATAAAACTATAAGACACGAAAGTGCGCAATCAAATGAATCAGTTTGTGCATGCATGTATCCACCTGTTACATTCCACAACCCATTGAGCAATTACACCACATGATCGTATTAGCAGTTTTCCTCACACCCACTCAAGTGTTTGGCTAGTGTTTACTCTCATTTCATGCTGTATTAACTTTCCTATTAGCTTGTTCAAGGATTTATGGCTATTAGTTAATCTGGTGCAAATTATCAAAAGGTCTTTATTTGGCTGTAATGGGGCATACGGAGCAGGGTGAGAATTTTCTGGATAGTGGGTTAAGACTTAATTCCAGCCACATGGACTGCTCTTTTTTTAAAATAAGCGCTCCCACTAATCCTCATACTGCTTCTTTCTTTGGGGTATTCTTTTCTTAGGCATGCATTGATATTTGATCGTACTTAGAATTTTCATTCTTTTCATTTCTGCCCCTCTTTTTTAAACATTAACCACCCCCCCTTTTTTTTTTCCTTATATCCCTTCTTTCACTTTTGATTCTTAGAGCAGCTATGTACCCTTCTTATCTTGTATGGTGTGGGAGACACACTCTTAATCAAATATCATTACAAGGGCTCATGAAAGAAAGAATCATTTTGGCTCAAAGTGGTTAGCAATGGATCATAGTGTATAACATGAAAAATTCTGGGGCTTCTAATCACAAATAAACTGCCCCTTATCCTTTAATCTACACCACCAACTAAAATCCACTAACAAGTTCTAGGATTACTAAATAGCATGAACACACAAAACATAGAAACAATTAGGCTCAATTCTCACCGGTGTGGATTTCTGCATTCCTTCTACTGCTATACATGTAATGCTGCTCAGCATACCATTCAAACCAATCAAACCAAACAACATGCACACATTCCCTGATCCATATATCATGCACACACACAGACTCAAGACTCAATGTACACTAGACTCCAACTGACACAAAACATAAAAAAAAAAAAACAGAAACGAAAAGAACAAAAAAAAAAAATCTAAACTAAAGATAGGGGAAAGGAAACTTATTCGTTTTGGTTGGAGGCATCTTTCTCCTCTCCGTCCGCTTTTGCCATCAACTTCTCAAAGCTCTTCTTCATGTTGGTGTGGATTGCCGTCATCTCCGCCTTCAACATCGCTACCTCTGCACGTAGTTCCTTCAACTCTGCCAATATAGCCACCATCCCGCTGTTCGAGCGGCGCGGAACCGCCTGCTCATTCGCCTTGCTTGGTTCTGCTCCGCCTGCTGTGCCTTCTGGATGAACCAGCGAGTAATTTCCGTGCTCGTCCACCTCAACAATTCTCCACCTCAAGAAGCGCCCTTGGTCCAGAAACCTTGTATCAGCAGCTGCGAGATCATCTGGCTTCTCCAAGTCAAAATTGGTGAGATTCTTTGCAAGAATCGTCGCTAAAGGGCAGAGTGAGAGGAACTTGTTGTGGTGGGTCACTCCAAACTGAAACTGCTGCGCTGCTACGAACCCAAAGTTCACCCGCCTCTTCTCCATCATGCACCATAAAATGAACAGCTCCTGCTGAGTCACCACGTTAGACCCCTCCAACCGCCCGTAGATGTTGTAAGCCAACCACCTGTGGCAAATCTGTAGCGCTGGATCTCTGATCTCATTGGACTTGCTGCTATTCTTCACATAGCGATCCCTGATGGAGATGATTGACTAGTAGTGGTCAATCTGAGACTTCCATTCATCCAAGGCCACCGTCTCTGCCTCCTTATACTCTTCCTCATACACCTCCCGCGGCTCGAGTACTCTGAATTGGATGTTCAACTAATTGATGGAGAGAGGGAACATCCTGCCCTTCAGTTGAAAGCGCAGGGTGCCCGGAGTCTCGATGCCGTATTTTCCGCGGGGTTTGAATTCCACTGTCCCCATGAATTCTTTCGATAGCTTCTTAAACGTAGGGTAATTCCATTCCAACACCTTTTCCCAGCCGATACCCTTGAAATATCCCTCCACCCTCTCTTTGATACCAAAGGCTTCCAAGCTTTCTGTCAATAGGTAGTACTAAGGGAGGATCTCCCTGTTTTGTAAGATGGCATACCGCTGGCTGTCTAGTGGTATGGTTGCTCCAGATGTTGCAGGTCGTAGCACGCCTTTCCTCTTGGCTCCTGATTTCGTGGCGGTGACACTGGGTGTAGATTTCACAGGTGCTTGAATCTCCCCCGAGTTAGAGCTGTCAAAGATCTCCACTCTCTCTATTTCTTTCTCTTCGATCTCCTTCGCTTCTCCTTCTTTCTTCTTCCCTTTTTCCTCAGCTGTAACCCTCTTCACCGTGCTCGTAGTACCCACCTTGATCCCTAATTTGCTCTGTTTGGACTTCTGCGATAGGGGAGGTTTCGAGGTTTCAAGCTTCCTCTTTGCTCCCACCTCTTTC
This sequence comes from Schizonepeta tenuifolia, assembly GCA_029490685.1. NCBI lineage: Eukaryota > Viridiplantae > Streptophyta > Magnoliopsida > Lamiales > Lamiaceae > Schizonepeta > Schizonepeta tenuifolia. The sequence continues at coordinate 205,216 of JANLIY010000032.1, forward strand.
TCCTTACTCTGTGGGGTGACATCCTCCTGGGCCCGCACTGAAATGCTCTTCTCTGTCTCCTCCTCTCGTTCCTTCTCCTCGTGGTCAGAAGCTGTCAGACCACCCTCCTTCGATTGAGATTGAGAACGGGAAGAACTGGGAACTGGAGTAGGCGCCTTTGGTGGAGGGCTAGCTGCTTTCTTTCCGGTGGTTTTCTTATTCGCTGCTGCTACGGTAGTGGTGCTCTTGACCGCAGGCTTCTTCTTCTCTTTCTTCCTAGGCGGTTGGACATCTGGTTCTTCCTTGACCTGTACTTGCTCCTGGTCACCCGCAGTGCCTCCTTCTCTGGTGGCTTGCTTTTCCGGTGAGGGAATCCTTTCCTGTTCCTCTTCGTCCACCCCCCGAGTAGGTGTGGTCTTTTCTGAACTGTGCACCGGAGTTTCCTCCGATGTGGTGCTGCGAGTTTTCCTCTTCTTCCCCACCGGTACAGATTTTGTAGCGGTTGGGCTCTTGGTTTGAGTACTGAGGCCGGCGACGCCTTTGTTGGTTCTTTTGTGAGTGGCTTTCTTGATTCTGACCATGGTGACGGTTGGAATTTTAGGGTTTTCAGAAAAACGGAGAGGTTGGTGAAGTATGTGGGTTGAGAACTGGGTTTCTATTCTTAAATGGCAGATTGTGGGCGACGGTTATGACGGAGTGGAGGAAGTGGCTGAGCGTAGGGCGGTTGTGGAGGTTGTGAGGGTTAATGGAGGAGGGTTTTCTCTTTCTGACTGATGTAGAGACGAAGTGACAGTTATGGGAAGTCAAAACAATCAAGGGAATAAAATCATTACCAAATTTTGAAATTCAAATTTCGTGCGAAATCCCAAGCGCCGCAATTATACCAGCCGTCCTTGTCAGATGCACCTCCACGTCACTCCTTGGTTAGACCGCCTCCATTCCACACACCGTTCTGCCACCTACACACTTTGCATCGCAAAGTGGGCTCACAATCTACCCCGGACCTCCACCTATGCACTTTGCATTGCAAAGTGGGTTCGAAATCCAAGATAGACTTTTTAAAAAAAAAAAACAAACTTGGCCCACATTCTCCAGTTCTAACTTAGCCAAATAATCACTTACTCAAGACAACTAATTAAAAACTAATTAAAGAGAAAGCAGTTGTGGTCTTACCGACGACCACTCCTGGGTTGCCTCCCAGTCAGCGCTCTTGTTTAATGTCTTGAGCTCGACTTCCAGCTTCTGCTCTTACTGATAAATAGGATCCAGTAAAGAGCATTTCTCCTTGGTCTTCTTCAATTCTGAATAATCGAAGTACGGTTTCAAACGATGACTGTTCACCACAAAAGTATCCTTTCCATTCAAGTCATAAACTTCGACACTTCCATTAGGGAATAACTCCTTCACGATGTATGGTCCTCCCCATTTTGATTTAAGCTTCCCACTCATCAACTTAAATCGAGAGTTGAATAGCAACACCTTTTGGCCAGACCAGAATTCCTTCTTCCTAAGCTTGGCATCGTGGATTCTCCTTGTTCTTTCCTTGTACAAAACTGCATTGTCATATGACTCCAACCGAAGTTCCTCCAATTCATTCATTTGCAACTTCCTTTCTTCTCCGGCCTTAGTCATACTGAAATTGATTCTCTTGATCGCCCAGTAAGCCTTGTGTTCCACTTCTACTGGCAAATGGCATCTTTTTCCGAACACAAGCCTGAATGGTGACATGCCAATTGGAGTTTTGTAGGCAGTGCGGTATGCCCATAATGCATCTCCCAGGTAATTGCTCCAATCCTTACGATTGGGATGAACCACCTTCTCCAATATGCCTTTGATCTCCCTGTTAGAAATTTCAGCCTGCCCATTGGCCTGAGGGTGATATGCAGTCGTGACTTTATGTTTCACCCCCATTCTTTTGGTTAGTGCTCTAATGGTGGCATTGCAGAAATGAGATCCTTGGTCGCTGATGAGGATTTTTGGAACTCCGAATCTACTAAAAACCTGCTCTCTCAAAAATTCAGCCACCATATGAGCATCATTACTGGTTGTAGCCTTTGCCTCGACCCATTTGGATACGTAGTCGACTGCCACCAAAATGTATTCATAATTCCCTGACTTAAGGAGTGGTCCCATAAAATTGATTCCCCATACATCGAAGATTTTCACAGGCATAATAGGCATCTGAGGCATTTCATCTCTTGCGGTAATACCCCCTACCATCTGACACTTCGGGCATCCCTGTACCCATTTCTTGGCGTCAGCAAAGATGGTAGGCCAATAGAATCCACTTTCCAGTATTCTTTGTGCTGTTCTCCTCCCACCGAAATGGCCACTACATGCTGTGCTATGGCACATTTCTAATATCTGAGCATGTTCAAACTCTGGAACACACCTCCGTATGATTTGATCTGTACCAATCTTCTATAAATGCGGTGCTTCCCAAAAGTAAGAGCGAGCCTGTGTACATCATCTCGATCAATAAGACCGGCTTGTATAACCCTTTCTGTGATGTCACTTGAGCTGAATGATAGGTTTTGCTCTTGTACCAATGGTTCGAATATGTCAATCATCTCTACAGATTCTAAATCGGGCTTCCGTCTCATGGCTTCATAAATACTGAATTCTTCCACTACACCATCGAATTCACACGATAGAATTCCAGTCTTCATGTCCAATTTAGTTCCTGCAGTCATCATGAACGGTCTGCCTAACAGGATGGAGTTCTCCTTTGCTTCCAAATCGGTATCCAACTTTGATAAGCACATCTTCGATCACTCCCTCTGGGTAAGCGTTTGACCTGTCTGCTAGTTGTATGACAACTCGGGTGTTCCGTAGTTCCCCCAAGTTGAGCCTGTTGAAAACAGCCAGGGGCATAACGTTTATAGATACCCCCAAGTCCATCATGGCTTTGTCCATGTTCCATCCTGCGATGTTACAAGGGATAGTGAACATCCCCGGGTCTTTCTTCTTAGGTGGCAGTTTCTGCTGTATGATAGCTGACACACTCTCTCCCATGACATATCGAACATCTTCATCAATCTTCACCTTCCTCGAACAAAGATCTTTAAGGAATTTGGCATACTTTGGGGTTTGCTTAATTGCTTCCAGTAGGGGTAAGCTAAGTTCCAACTTCCGAAAGATTTTCATCATATCATTGGCTTCTTTCTCTTTGGCTTTCTGTCGAAGTCTTCCTGGATAAGGGGGTTCGGTCTGCTCATCACCACCTATTTCTCCTGAAATTTTGTTGCTGGTTCCCTCCTCTCTTTGCCTGTTAACCTCTGCTTCTGCCAAAATTTTTTCAGCTTGCTCATCATCCACCTCTGTGATTATTACTTGCACCTGTTCCTTGTGATTGATCCCTTGAGATGGAAGTTTCCCGATATTTTCTTCTACTTTTGCCAACGCCTTCGCCAGATGACCAATCTGCACGTTGGTTTGATTCAGACCAGCTCGGATTTCATTGCGGAATTTCTCACTTTCCTTAGCCATGCTCTCCATGGCCTCTTCCCATGGTGCTCTCCTCTGATGAGGTGGTTGATACACCTGCTGCTATTGTGGCTGATAGTGTTGTTGTTGTGGTGGGCCTCCCTGATATTGTCCTTGTTGTTGGTGCTGGGCAAATGATTGAGATGATCCCGGTAGACCTGCACCGTTCTGTTGTGGTTGACCATCCTGTTTCCATCTAAAGTTAGGGTGATCCCTCCATCCTCTGTTATACGTATTTGAAAACGGGTCATGTTTCCTCTTAAATCCTTCATTCCCCTCCATGGCATTTACGTCCATTATATCTTCACCAAAGTTGGGGCAATTTTCAGATTGATGCCCCACTGCATCGCATAGGCCACACTGTCTGACCTTCTTCTGCATGGTCAGACCACTCAGCAATGTCTTTATTTCTTTCATCTCCTTTTCCAGATTTGTCAGCTTATCTTTTTCCTCTCCTCTCTCTTGTATCTCTTTGCTTCTTTCATGTTCATCATCTCTGGATTCTTCTGCCATTGTTCCCAAAAGTTTGAAAATCTCTTGAGGTGTTTTGCTCAGCAATGATCCGTTGCATGCAGCCAATACCAGTCCTCGATCACTCCTCCGCATGCCCTTTACGAAGCTTTCCACTTGATCTTTTGGAGTGATCTGGTGGTGAGGACAGTTGCTTAACAACCGTTTGAAACGAGTCCAATACTCATAAAAAGTTTCCAGTCCGTCTTGCTTAATGTTTCGAATGTCCCATCGCATCCTTTCAACTCTTGTGGCTGGAAAAAATTCTTCAAGAAACTCTACTGCATTTCTGCCCAAGTGGTAAGACTTCCTTGCGGTAGATTGTACAGCCATCTCCTTGCGCTGTCCACTAATGAGAACGGAAAAAGAACCAGTTTCACATATTCTTGCTGATTCTCATTGGACTGATGCATCACTGTCATTTCGAAGTCCTGGAGATGGGTATGTGGGTCGTCTCCTGGATATCCATTAAATTTCGGTAAGACCTGTATTAATGCAGGTTTCAAGTCAAACCGCTCAGGCGCGAAGGGTCAAAATTATGATTAAGATTATTTGGGTAAGCCAACTGCTTGAGGGTCTGCTGCGGCTATGGTTGGTCAACCATAGCGTTGCGTCTCGCTATTCGTGCAAGTGCGCGTAGTCGTCGTTCAGTTCGTTCAATATCTGGATCAAAATTTAATGCTCTCTGTACTCGACGAGTTCCATGCATGCACTAATAATAGAAGATGGAATGAGAAGAGTAAAATTGTTGCGCGTCACTCCCCGGCAAAGGCGCCAATTTTGACACGCACCCGTCGTATGGTACGATCAAAATACCTGTGTATGCCCCAGACGGACAGTACACACTCCTGAACCCACTACCGGACTGGCTAGTCTTAGTGGCAAGCTAGGGTCGATCCCACGGAGAGTGATGAACCACTTTACTCTTCAGTATACAAATTGAGTTGTCACGATCTCAATCTGTGTATCTGCACAATAAAATAGATGGAAATAAAATATAAAAGGGGGTAAGATTTGGGGTAGGTCATGATCATTGTTGATATGTTTATTCTGTCATGGACACACTAAAGATCCGTCCATGCTTCATATAAACTCAAGGCGTGGCCCAAAGACATTGGGGCGTTTCAAGAGTTCATACTCCACACTTGGGATGGTTGAATCCCTTGTTGTCGTCCTGGTCCGAAGGTCACGCTTCACCCCGGTCACAAGGCCGTGCTTCACTCCTCCTTAGATAGTAGTCATACCCGATCTCTCCAAGTATGACCCTCACCAACCTTCTCTTCCAAACTCCCCATGTCCGCACCTACAGAGTAGACACCACTCGCGGGATACTCATTTTCGGGACCACGTCCAACCGGTCATCGCAATGCCTACGATACGCGAGATGAGTCCTTTGGTCGATAACCATGGCTTGATGCCTCGTCACAGTTGATGGGTGATTATTAGAGAAGCCCAAGACTGAAGAAGGACGCAGTATCCCCTTGTCCAATCCTCACCATCCAGATCTACAGCACCATGTCAGGTGCTGCTTAGCTACTCGATCCTGGCACCTCAAACGCTGTCGTTTGTCATGCCCTGCCTTTGCTTTACATGGTACAGGTCCAACCGAACGGAGATCACCCGTTAGGTTAGAACTGCCCATGAGTTCTGCTCCAGTCCTTCCGGAACTACTGGACTCAACCGATGGCACAAGTGCCTCACGAATATTTCATATATCAACAGTCAATCATTTTCCATACCCAAATCTCACCAAATAAACTACTCACACATAATTAAATATATAATGATAAACATAAGAGAACACATTAATAAAAGACATACGAAATACTCGGATTAAAAGTACCTAAGGCAACAGCCTTGGATTTGTTCTTTACAACGGAATGTAAAATGAAAGCAGATAAAGATTGTTTTGAACCGAAAATATAAAAGTGTTTACTTAGGACTAAGTACTGTGGACTGGTAAAATCTCCAACATTGTGCCAGCCACCTTGGCTGGACTTTTATAGCTGTAGTGGCAGCGAGCAAAACCCTAGGCGGGTGGATTGAAATGGCATGATTGGCAGTTTCCATGTTGAGCGGGATTTTGAATATCTACGATTGGTTGGATGGATGATTGGCGATCTCCGATTAATTTGTTTATTTAAGGTAGGGCGTTGACCTCCAAATTCTTCCTTTCATGGATGCTTGGCAGATATTGTCGAATCTTCTCCACGCGGCTTTCCTTCTTGGCGACAGACTGGAAATCTTTGTAGTGGTCAAACTGGTTGCATGCTTCATGGTTGAATTCCTCGTAGGCAAAGCAGCTGCAAAATCTTCTTTGTTGTTGGGTGCATTGCGTTAATACCATGAATGCGAATGATGAACAGCAACTTAGCTTTAGGGTTCACATGGAATCCTCCTTTCAACCTCGTCTCTTGCTTCAATTCATCTCCTGCCCTGCATACTCCTTTGCGTAGTTCTTGTAACTGACTGGATTCGCTCCAGTTCTGCTCATTCTGACCACCTTTTCTCTGTTTGCCTTGAATTGAGCTTCCTCCCTTTGAACAACAGTTTCCTTCCCCTGGACAGACTTTAATGACACAAAAAGACATGAAAAATAGGGCCAAACGGCCCAAAAATCGAAGACGCATCAACCGTCACATAGATTTCTCGATTGACCTAGAACCAGGATCGGCCCCCAAATCTAAAGCCCCATATAGGATGGCACCGAAGGCATTAGAAGAACTCAAAATCTAATTGAAAGAATTACTAGACCTTGGTTTCATCAGACCAAGTGTATCACCTTGGGGAGCACCAGTGTTGTTTGTCAGAAAGAAGGATGGGTCAATGAGGATGTGTATAGATTATCGAGAACTGAACAAGATCACCCTCAAGAATAAATATCCTTTGCTAAGGATAGAGGACCTTTTCGATCAGCTCAAAGGTGTAGGAGTGTTTTCAAAGATAGATTTAAGATCAGGGTATCATCAGCTGAAGATTAAACCCGAGGCCGTACCTAAGACTGCTTTTCGAACCAGATATGGCCACTGCGAATTCTTGGTTATGCCATTTGGTTTGACCAACGCCCCTGCTGTATTCATGGACCTCATGAATAGAGTTTTCCACCCATACTTAGACAAATCCGTCTTGGTTTTCATCGACGATATTCTTATTTACTCTAGGAATGAGAAAGAACACGAAGAACATCTACGGATAGTGTTGGAAACACTTAGAATTGAGAAACTATACGCCAAGTTCAGTAAGTGCGAATTTTGGTTGAAAGAAGTAATGTTTCTCGGACACATAGTTTCAGCGGAAGGAATCAAGGTAGATCCTGCCAAGGTAGAGGCACTGCATAATTGGAAGTCACCGACAAGTCCGAATGAGATCAGAAGTTTCTTGGGTTTAGCAGGCTACTACAGAAGATTCATCGAAGGATTCTCCACGATTGCTAGACCTATGACTCAGCTACTTCGAAAAGAAAACAAGTTTAAATGGACGGACGAGTGTGAAAGGAGTTTCCAAACGCTCAAAGAAAAGTTGACCACAGCACCAGTATTAGCTCTTCCCGACACAAACAAGGAATATGTGGTGTATACTGATGCTTCGAAGAACGGGTTAGGTTGCGTTCTAATGCAAGACGGAAAGGTGATAGCTTATGCCTCACGACAACTTCGACCTCACGAAGTCGAGTATCCAACCCACGATTTAGAACTCGCAGCCGTAGTGCATGCATTAAAGATTTGGAGACACCATCTTTATGGTGTAAGGGTTGAGATCTTCACAGATTACAAGAGTCTGAAGTATTTTTTCGAGCAGAAAGAACTGAATATGCGACAAAGGAGATGGCTCGAATTGGTCAAAGATTACGATTGCGGAATCAACTACCACCCAGGAAAGGCAAATGTAGTAGCAGATGCGCTGAGTCGCAAGGCTCCAACCAAGTTAGGATGTCTGTTTGTAGAGGAAGAAACTCTAGTACGAGAATTTGAAAAGATGGAAATAGAAGTGCTCGATACACCAGCAACGATCACAAGTCAAATAGCGGCACTAGAAGCTACGTCGGACTTAAGAGAGAGAATCATAAGTGCCCAGAGGAAAGACGAATCAATGGAGAAGCTCCGACTGAAGATAAGAACAGATAAACCAGACGGATATTTCGAAGCACCAGACAATGCGATATTATTTGAAGGCAGACTTTGTATTCCTGACAGTGACGAAGAATTAAAGAACGATATCATGAGTGAGGCTCACCATACGCCGTATACAGCACACCCAGGGAGTACGAAGATGTATCAGGACTTAAGAAAGAATTTCTGGTGGAATGGATTGAAACGAGACGTTGCCTCGTTTGTAGAAAGATGCTTGGCATGCCAACAAGTGAAAGCCTTACATAGACGACCGTATGGATTGTTGCAGCCATTAGATATCCCAGAATGGAAATGGGAAGGAATAGCCATGGATTTTGGGACAGGATTGCCTAAGTCAAGAAGAGGAAACACTGTCATTTGGGTAATTATCGATAGACTCACGAAGTCAGCTCACTTTTTACCGATTAAGACTACCTACGGATCAGAGAAGTTAGCTCAGTTGTACGTCCGTGAGATTGTACGTCTGCACAGAGTACCGAAGTCCATAATATCAGATAGAGATGCCAAGTTCACTTCGAGATTTTGGACCACGATGCAGAAAGAATTAGGAACCGAACTTAATTTCAGTATAGCTTTTCACCCTCAGACGGACGGACAATCCGATAGGACGATTCAGATCCTAGTTGATATGCTAAGGACAGTTGTATTGGATTGAAGCGCAAATTGGAAGGATATCTTACACTTGGTCGAATTCGCGTATAACAACAGCTATCAGGCGACGATAGGAATGGCGCCTTATGAGGCATTGTATGGAAGAAAATGCAAGTCACCACTTTATTGGGATGAAGTGGGTAAAAGAAAGAACTTAGGACCTGACTCGATAAATTAAATGATCGAGATCGTTCGACAGATTCGCGATAAGATGAAAGAAGCCCAGAGCTGACACAAGTCTTACGCCGATGATCGACGAACCAATCTTAGTTTCGAAGTTGGTGATAAGGTTTTCCTCAAGATTTCACCATCGAAAGGAATCATTAGATTCGGTGTTAAGGGTAAACTTAGACCAAGGTTCATAGGACCTTACGAGATTCTTGAGAAAATAGGACTCGTTGCTTATAGATTGGCCTTACCGCCAAGTCTAGGAAGTGTCCATAACGTGTTTCACGTTTCCCAATTAAGAAAGTATGTCTATGACCCTAAACACGTTATAAGTCAGCAAGACGTCGTTCTTGAATCTGACCTAAGTTATGAAGAAAAATCGATATCGATTTTGGATAGAAAAGTTCAAGAATTAAGAACCAAGTCGATACCAATAGTAAAAGTATTATGGAATCACCACGGGCAAGAACAAGCCACGTGGGAGCTCGAGGAAAGGATGAAGGAGAGATATCCTTATCTTTTTGAAGAAGGTATGCAAATTTCGGGACGAAATTTTTCGTAAGGGGGGTAGGATATAATACCCCAGACTTTTTCTACAGTCTTTAAAAATGAAAGTTAATAATAATTATGGCTTTGCACGCCTAAGATCATGAAATTAAATTCTAAGATTTACGGTGAAATCTGTTTTCGAAAATAATTTCCAGAAATCGGACGAACGACTACTGTATTAGGGTTTTCGCGTCCGGTAAGTTTATCGTCCGAAAACTCAGAATCAAATTCCGTCAGAATTTACATTCACTTTTTCTTCGAGAAGAGTTCACCGGAGAAAGTTAGTTTTTATGATTTTCCGGACGAATTTTGGACTGTGATGTCCCGACTCTTTCTCGGATTTTGAAAAACGAGTTAGTTTTTCCGAGTACGTAAATTATTTTCAATCTAACGGACGAATTAGATTTCGTCAAATCTGTAACTATCTAGAAAAGTATTTCTCGACTTTTAAATCGACGTTTAAGAGCCGGAAACGAGATATTTCGTCAAATAATCCCTCGTCAAACGCAACCTTAACGAGTCACTATGCTTGTTAAGATATTTCTCTTACTTTATGACTCACATAGTGAGTCATCACCTTCTCTCCTATACCCTCCATGACCGCCACCTCCATCTCCCTTCTCTCTCTCATTTCTTCTTCATTTCTTCTCCATTGAAGCTCAACTTCAAGCTTTCTTCAAGATCACAACTCTTCCATCTACCGATCAAATCCATATCCGAGTTCATATTATGAAAGGTAAGATACATGTTCTAGGATGTTTAGAATCGAGTTTTACGGTTTGAATCATGAAGAAAATCACACCTCTTTGTTTAGGGTAATTACCGATTTTTTTTAGAATTTGGGGCTTTGATCGTAGCTCGATTTCTTTGTCGATTGAATGATAGATTAGTGTTCCTCATGATGTTAATTGACTCTACGAATTATTTTAGATTTTTCTAAAAATAAAATTTGAAACCTAAGAGACGAAGAAGGCTCGATTTAGGATAGTAAATGTGTTGATATGCTCGATTGTTTAATGGAAATGAGATGTACGATGCATGAGGATGATTATATATTTAATTGAGATTTTTCTAAAAATAAAACGAAAAATGTAAGAGACGAAGATGTGACGATAAGTTAGAGCTCGATAACATTTTGATAATATGATTTGCATGTTAGTAATGCTCGTTAGATGATAATCGTTGTCGTAAAATTTGAACGAAAACGGAGAACGTAGAATTTATCGTAAGAGACGAACGACGGACGATAAGTCGAGATTAGATAATAGTTTGAGGATATGATTTATGTAATTATGATTCTTAATAGATGATGAATAAGTTTGTAAAATTTGATTGAATTCTAATGATGTTGGATTTCTCTTAAGAGACGAACAAATGATGATAAGTAATGATCGAAAAGACGATTAAGGATTCTAATTGGATATTAATGATTATTAATGATTAATGAACGAGTTTGTAGTTGACGACATGTTCGTCCGAGTATTGAAAAGATGAGTTGTAGTTATAACCGAGAAGTAGAGTCGAGAAGTTGAACTTGATTTGGTATAGTAATTGCTTAGTCGGAAATGACGATGTTTTAAACGTCGTGTTTATAAACGAGAAATGAAAAGGGGTCTATCACGTATAATGATACGAGTAGACTGTATTGAGTCAGTAAATTCGTGAGAATTTAGGTTCGATAACATAGAATGAACCTAGAATACCGTGCATCGATTTTATCGAGCATTAGGGTTTCACTCGGCAGTTTTGCGACGTTCCACGGAAACGGCAATATCTCTTAGCTCGTTTATCGGAATTGAGATCCTCGAATTGGAGAGTAAACTTGACATCCGAGGCTATATTTTGGTATAGGGCACGACCCCTGTTTCGAAATCCCCTGTTCCATGCGAACTTACTGACCTGACCTTGTGCAGTGAACCTTCAAAGCTAGATTCTTAAGTTGAATTCTTCTCAACTTGAACTCTTTCGATCTTTTAAGTCGTTTCAAATTATCGACTACCTTTTTTTCCACTGACCTAAGAGTCAAGTGCAGAACCGAGTGAGTGTCAAACAAGATGCGTTCGTATCTCGTTTCTTTTTAACTAAAAGAGTTTAGTTTAGCGTGCAAATACCTAAAACGTCTAAAGAACTAAAACTTAACTCGACTTTTTCGTATTCGTTTATCGTTTGCGACCGAGCTTTAAAGTATGATTTTTACGATGAAGGAGGAAGTCGACACCAAGGATAGGACGTAGACCAGAAGACGGAAGCACGTGTCTTAAAGTTCTCTATTTAATCAAGGTGGGCTTTTATATATGAAACAAAACGAGCAATGCTCGAAAACCTTTTCTTTATCACTTTGATAATCGTGTTTTCAAAGTGATAATCATGGCATAAACTATTTTGTGTTTTATGTGAGTTCTCTTGTACCTTATGAGTTAATCAAAAGGGGTTAACTAACAATCGGCTTTGAGTTAGCTATTACGCTTTCCAGAGTTAGTGCACTTTGTAGCCTGTGGTGTATGTGGTATCCTGTTGAGGGGTAGCCAGCCACGGTGAATTATGACTGGTCAAGATTTGAACGTAACATCTATGAAAATTTCTTGCGCAAGCTAATTTATGAAAATGAGAAAGAAAATGTTTAGTAGACACGGAAATTTGTTGAAAAAACCCCGATGTGCTACAAAAATGAAATGCCTGATTATCTATACTTATGATTATGTTTTCGGCAACGTGCCCACTAAGTACTATTGTACTTAGCCTTGCATATGTTTTCTAAATGTGCAGGTTAAAGCGACGAAGCGGCGACGGTTGAGTTAGAGTTGATTAGAGTTAAGGAAGACTCTTGTTTATAGTTCACAAATCCGTTGCTAGACTCTAAACTCTTTTTGATGTTGTGTAATAATCATTGTAGTATAAGTTCTGTGATATAACTTAGAAGCTTTTGAAGTATCTTGTTCGAGTAATCTTTCGAGATTAACTCTTTTCTTTTGTTAATAAAGTCTTGTTCATAGAAAGTATGCCTTCTCTTATGTATGTTTATTCTTTCATCCCCTTTCTTCCCCGCTTCTTTAATCCAACCCCAGTCGCACCCCGGCTTCTGCCGTCCCCCGGAATTTGGGGCTGTGACATTTATATAAACTTCGATGTTTGAATATGATTTAACGATTAAGTATGATTAACCTCTCTAGTAAGATAATTGCTTATTTAAAATAAGTGTTTGAGATGTTGATATTGATGCTAGAGTATGATGACGATGTTTGAGTATTGATGTGAATACGTGATTGAAATGTGAATGTTTGATCTCCGATGTGAATGTTTGATCTCTGATGTGAGTATTCGATTATTGAAATAAGTGCTTAACTGCATATGATTTATATATGATGAAAATAGTTGAGATTTGATGGTATGATTTGTTAAGTTCATGTAAATTGAATTTATGAGAAGTTTAAGACGAGTTAAGTAGTAACTTATCAATTTATGTGAAGATTAGGATATTAGAAACGAGAATCAGATTTCGAGAAGTAATTAGAAACCGAGTAAAGACGATGATTCGAGTACGAAAAATCGAGAAAGTTATCGACGTAGAAAAGTTTAGACGAGTTAAGAATAACCCGACTCAAGTAGAAGTCCATCAACTGAGCCGTAAGCCTATTTTACGTTTTCGAGTTGATAAGCTCGAATTTAATCGATGTTGTTATTGAAGGGCCGAGCGGGACTGCGAAATAATCGGAAAAGTGAAAAGTAAGCAACCCCGACTTCAAAAGACTAGAAGCGAGGTGGGCTTTTCTGAACTAAAACTCAATGATGAATGGTATTACTTATTGTGTAATATTATGTGAGCTTTTAAAATTAATTGACTTGCCATTTATCTTAGTTTTGGTATGTGTTTATCATCTACATGAGTTATATCATGTGGTTAACAGGAACCCACGTGTGGTATTTGAGTTATTGAGGTGACTGTGAGCTTTACTTCGGTTTAGCCGGTCACAGTGCTTGAGAAGGAGGCCTACTTCTCAGCACAAAGTTATTTGGTAGATGGAACATACCTGAGTTATTACATAATTGTGTGCGCGCACATCTTTTAAAAGAAAAATATTTTATGCATTCACAAGTAAAATGATTTCAAGTATACTAACACTTGTGATGCAGTGGCAAAACAAGTTCAATTATATAGCTCTAAGAGCAAGCTTTTAAAATTGTTTTTGGCATTGTGTTCACTGAGTACGAAGTACTCAGCCCTGCATGTATTTCTAAACGTGCAGGTTAGCTATGTTTAAGTTTTAAATTCAAAATTTCATATTATTTGACTTAATAAAAATTTGATGAGATTATCTTTATTATTTTCCGAAGTTAACATTTTCTAAGAATAAAGTCGAGCAGTGTTGAGATAACTGTTCACTGTGTTTGAAATTTAAATCGTGTCTGAGTTCATTATGCTTGATTGAACTTATGTGCTTAAGTGAAATGCTTTTTCGTTTACTTGTGAAATAATTTGTTTGTCTGTTGTAAATGCTCGCTTATGACATGAATGAATTGTGATGACGATAGTAAAGAATTATGAATTGAGAACTCGAGTAGCATAAACAAGATAGATAATATTCTCTCGTTTAGCGGGAAGTACTAAAGTAATATTATTTCTAGAAACGAGAATGTGAGTCGAAGTTTTAAGTATAGTAACCGAATAAAGTCGATAACCCGAGAACGAAAGGATCGAGAAAGGATATCGACGTAGAAAAGTTAAAACAATATGGAAAGGACCCGAGTCAAGTAGAAGTTCTTCAGCCTTGCCCGAAATCTATTTTACATTTTACGAGATAATAGTCTCGTTCTATAATACCCCGGATAATTATTCCGTCATTAAAATAAAAAGTTAATTAATAATTAAGGCTTTGCACGCCTAAGTTAAGGATTTTCGATTCTAAGACTGACGGTGAAATCCGTTTCTAAAAATAAATTCCAGAAGTTGGTCGAACGACTACTGTATTAGGGTTTTCGCGTCCAACAGATTTATCGTCCGAAAACTCAGATTGAAAAACCGTCAGGATTTACATTCACTTTTTCTTCGATACGAGTTCACTGGAGAAAGTCAGCTTTTATGATTTTTCCGGGCGAATTTTAGAGTGTCTTATCCCGACTTTTTCCTCTAATTTTGAAAAACGAATTAGGTTTTCCGAGTACGTGATTTATTTCTTATCTAACGGACGAATTAGGTTTCGCCGAATACGTAACCGACTAAGAAATTATTTCTCGACTTTTATAAAGTCGTTCTAGACCCAGAAATGAGATATTTCCGTCAAATAAAACGCATCCAAACGCCGCCTTAACGAGTCATCACCTTTGTTGTTAGATTTTTATACCTTTATCAAATAGTATAAGCCTTGTCATCCCTTCTTTCTTCTTCACCATTGCCGCCACCTCCCTCTCTATTTCTCTCTCATTTCTCTCTCAAATTCCTCCATTAAAGCTTCATCTCCAAGCTCTTCTCAAAATCACAAGTCATCCGTCTACCGATCGATTTCATTTCCGAGTTCATATTTCGCAAGGTAGGAACTTCTTCTACGTTATGAACCGAACAAAAACTCGATTCCATCATTTTTATTTTTATCGAACCTTAGAGGATGAAAAATCCCGATTGAAGAGCACTTACCCTACCTTCATCAGTCGGGTTTGCATATTAGTGATTCTTGTTAGATAATGATCGATGTTGAAAAATTTGAACGAAAATAGGGAACGTAGGATTTTCGCTAAGTGACGAGCAATCGACGATAAGTCGAGAATGAATAATGATTTAGGTTTGTGATTCGAACCTATGATAATCTTGCTAGTTGATGATCGTAACCGTAAAATTTGAGCAAATTCTAAGAAGGTTCGATTTTTAATAAGAGACGGAGAATCGAGATTAAAAGCCGATAGAAAAGTCGAATAAGGAAAACCTTTTTGATAATAATGATTGTTATTGATTGACGAACAATATTGTAGTTAACGACTTTTCCATCCGAGATACGAGATGTTATGAGTTATAGTTAAGAAACGAGAAGTTGATAAACGAAAATGAAATAGGAATTGAATTTGAAATTTGATTTGGTATAGTAATTGGTTAGTTGAAAATGACGAGGAAATGCTCGTCGTTTGTTTAATCAAAAGACGTAAATGTGAACCCGATTAAGGGATATTGCATGTTGACTATATTGAGATGGAAATTTCGTGAAAATAAAAGTGGAATAGTATTGATCGAACCTAGGGAATCGTGTGTCGAGATTTGTCGAGCATTAGGGTTTCGCGCGACTGTTTTGCGACGTTTCACGGAAACTGTCATAACTTCTAGCTCGCTTAACGAAATCAAGTTATTAAGTTTGTTTATTTACGATAAAAGGGGAAAGTCAGCACCGAGGATAGGATGGAAGACCAGAGACAGAAGCTCGTATTATAGTTCTGTAAACTTTAAGGTGGGCTTTTCTATATACGAAATAAAATGAGCGATGCTCGAAAATCTTTATTTACAGCTTTGATAATTGTGTTTTCAACATGATAATCAGAGCATGAAATATTTGTTTTATGTGAGTTCTCTTGTACCCTTCTGAGATAGCCGACCTGCTATCCAGAATTATTAGTTAGCCGACTTGCTAACTAAAATGATCGGACTTTGAGTTAGCCGACTTGCTATCCAAAGTTAGTGTACACAGTAGCCATTGTGTGTGGAACCCTGTTGAGGGGTGGCCAGCCACGGTGATAATTATTGGGCAAGATTGAACGTAATATCAGTCAAAAAATGCTCGTGTGAGTGATTTATGAGAAAAGAAAATGCTCGTGCGAGCGATTTAGATGCCTGATTTATCTATACTTATGATATGTTTTCGTCAATGTGCCCACTAAGTGCTTTTGTACTTAGCCATGCATATGTTTTTATAAAATGTGCAGGTTGAGCGACGGGAGCGGTGGTGGTTGATGTTGAGTTAAGAAGTCGTATTTAGAATAAAGGACTTGTATGTCAAGCTTTACGCTTTCCGCTGCCAATCTTTCTGAAGTTAATGTATCTATCTGTTGGGTCTAAACCCGTACAATGAACTCAGTTCTTTTTTAGAACCTTGTCGAGTGATCCTTCGAGATCAACTCTTTCTTTTATATAATGAAGTCTTGTTCATAGTAGTTTATTCTGTTATTAATGTCTGTTTATTCATTCAATCTTATTCATTCCCCCTTCTTCCCCGCTTCTTTAATCCAACCCTTAGTCGCACCCCGGCTTTGCCGTCCCTCAGGATTTGGGGCTGTGACATGTTCTTATTCGATATTATTTGTGAAAGACCAAGCGGGGCGGAAAAGTAGTGAGGATACAAAAGAGTAAGCTGTCTCGACTAGATCTTCGGAAGCCAGGTGGGCTTTTCTAAATTGAAAAACTGATGAATGATATTATTTATTGAAGTATGATTCTATGAGTTTTAAATTAATTGACTTCGTATTATTTGAGTTGGTATGTGTTCGACTAAAATTTATCCTAAAGTCGCCCGCAATTAAACGAGATCAAAGTAGTATAAATTAATCAACCCAAGTTGTATCTCTCGAGGAAGACTTAATAGGGCAATGTTTGTATTGCAAAAAGAAAAAGAAAATAAAACGAAGTAGTAAAGATTGATTGAGGTTTGTTGTTCTAATTCTAAGAAATTAAAAGACAAATTAATCTAGACAAAAATATAAATTCTCAGAACGAAATAAATCATAGACATAAAGCATGATGAATGGAAAGAACTCACAATAATTAAACCGAATCCGTAGTGGAAATCTGTCACAAAATTCGTACGAATTGAAAGCAATAAATCTATCTAGAACCGGAAGAATAAAGAGAAGAAAAGAAAAGTACTGGAAAGAAAAGTTGTTCGAGTTCTGAGCGGCGGAAGGAAAACAAAATAAAAAACGTCACCCACAATA
Organism: Schizonepeta tenuifolia; assembly: GCA_029490685.1. Taxonomy (NCBI): domain Eukaryota; kingdom Viridiplantae; phylum Streptophyta; class Magnoliopsida; order Lamiales; family Lamiaceae; genus Schizonepeta; species Schizonepeta tenuifolia. The sequence goes on from JANLIY010000032.1 coordinate 222,594, forward strand.
ATTCCTATTCCATATATATATAGGGATTGACACTGCCTCAACCCCGACGATCGTCGGACACGGACGATCGTCGGCACCCGGCGATCGTTGGAGTCGATAATCGTTAGCTCACGTCGGCACTCGGGCGATCGCCACTGAAGAAACCAAGGCAGGCCCAGCGCTCATCGGACTCGGGCGATCGCTACCTTGAGCTTCAGAAGGCTGCATGAGAAAACCAAGGCAGGCCCGGCGCTCGTCGAGAGAAGCCGGCGATCGTCGGGAGAGGCTTCGCGCGCCCTTCTTGTTTCGATCATATCTCTCTCGTCCGAACTTCGATTTGTGCACGGTTTTCGTCTATGAACTCGTATCGAGACGTACTTCAATTCTATGAAGTTCAACTCCTTCAATAATTGTCACATCATTTCTCATTTTTGTCCATCTCTCGTTTATTCTGGCATAATTCTTGCAAAACCAACATGTTAGCAAGAATAACTAAAACCAATGAATTTAACAATAAAATCCGACAAAATAGTGATGAGAAAGATCACTTAACACATAAGTACACATCAAAATGAAGCACAAAATGAGGTGAAACACCCCTTCACACATAAAACCTTGCTTGTCCTCAAGTAAATCTCATTTCAAATCAAGATGGAAAAGTAATAAATTGAACTCAACAATTCATACTCCAATAAGCTCTCAATTTCAAGACAAATTCATCATTCATCAACCAAATATAATCATCACAAAACAATGAGATGCCCTTCACACAAGACTCAATCAACTCAACATCCAACTGCAAGATCTATGTGAGAAAACTTGAACAACAAAAAGTATCCCAAATTCATGTCACTTCTTAAATTATAGATATTAAGTGAATTCCGGGCAATATTCACTAGGTTTACTCACGGAGAATTCCAGCCGCCTAGCGTGGTTTCCCATACCCATTTCTCGTATAATATATTCAACATTGAACAGACAAGAAAGAGGGGTAGAGCCCTTCAAATCACAACCATTTTAAACAAAGACGACACATTAAATTCTCATGTCAAGTCGGGTTATATGGCCAAAATTTATGAAGTGTGAATGATGGTCCCGATACGAGTTACTGGTGTATGGAGGGGGAGGGAATACACCAGTTAGGATTTTTTTCAACTTTGAAAACTTAACACTCGAAAATCACTTCAACTGAGTATAGAACGGCTCAGCTGAAATCACAACTGAGTAAGAGAACTCAGCTGTGAGAGTGGTGCTGTGCGGAATGTGGTGGAAATTATACTCGTAAAAACAAATCACGCTTTAATGCAGGGATGGTCAAAAGCCAAAACAGTTGAATATGCAAATATGCAGTTTGTATGCCGGTTAGTTTGGTCAGTTGAAAATGCAATAAGTAATTGAACAGAAATAAACACAGACACACAGAATTTAACGTGGTTCAGAGATAACCCTCCTACGTCCACGGGGAGTTGTGAATCCACACAACTCTGTCCAAGTTCTTCTGGACAAACCACTCAGCTTATGCGGGCTGAGCAACCGTTATGGATAAGTTTGCGGGTACTTATCAACCTTACAGTTTAGTTTACGGGTACTAAATGACCTAACTACTCAGTTGCAGGAAGAGTAGGATCCTAGACCTTTGCAGGTGAAAGAAAAATGTGTTTCCAACTAAAAGCTCGAACGGAAGGTGAGCTGTGATCTAACTCTCTATGAACTCTCACTAAGTGATGTTCTCAAGGTTCGATCTAAAGACACAAAAACTATCTAACTCTAGAACTCTCAACAAGTGATGTTCTAAGAGATTCAGTTCAGCTCGTGAAGAATATTTCTCTTTCTTTTTGCTCTTTGGTTTCTTCTCTCGTGTGTGTCTTGTATCTCGAATGAATGAAGGCCTCTATTTATAGGCGGAGAGTATCAACTAGCCGTTGGAGGAGCTGTTGATCTCTGATCGTTGAAAGCGATGGCTTGTCTCTCATCTCTGCAGACTTTCCCGATATGGCATCTGTGCTCTTCTGCTTTCCATCTGAGACAGTCTTGTGTTGGGCCAAATGGGGTAATGACTGAACGGTCAAACCCTCATGTGACTTCTTTTTGAAATTCAAATTCAAACCTTTCTGACAGTCAACCTCGGTTAGTCGGTTGAAAATCTTGATCTTTATCTGAGTGGTCTTCAGTTGATGTTCTGACTGAACCGTTGAACTCTCAGCTGACTTTGAACTTCATGTTGAGACTTCTTTATAACTTCCCCCTTCTTGAAATATTCTCTTTATCGGATGGCATTCTATAGCTGATGTTCCAACTGAACAGTTGGCTTGAACTCTCAGCTGATAAAAAGCATTCCCCTTTTTGGCATAACTCTCTCATCAGACAGAGTCTTGTAACTGATGTCCCTCATCTGATCTTTCATCCGGGGTTGTATCCGAGTGTTGTTATGTTGCCGTCTTCAGCTGGAGATCTGTAAAGATAAAATCTTAACATTGCTCAAACAGCGAGCCTAACAGCTAACATTAGGAACTGGCAACATCTACTCGGTTGGGGTCAGTTGGTTTTGGAATTCATCAAAACTCATACTAATAAATTTCCCAACAATTTCCCCCTTTTTGATGATGCCAAAACCACTTACAACATTAAACCACTATTGATCTAAACCTCACTAACTTATCTAAAATCTCAGCTGAAATTCCAGACAGTCTATGAGATAAAACATCAAAGGGTTAGCACAGTTATAACATGGAATTTAAAAGACTGCGATTCATAGCTTGGACAATGAGATATTGTACGTCAAGTTGAATCGTATATATACTTAAAGTTTTCATTAAAACTGATGATTACAAGGTTAAGAGCAAGGCAGCTAAAGATACATCAGTTGCTTCAAAAACTACATCATCTAAACAAAAACTACAACAGCTCAAAAATACTCTTGACTGTACTTGCTGAAGATACGGTCGAAGATCTCTTTCTTCGCAGCTGACTCGATCCCAGTGTTGACACCATGTTCCTTGCATACTTGTCTCGCCTCAGCCATGATCGTATTTCTGTTTGGAGTACTTGTGCCTTTGATCATCTGAGGGCGATATTTGAGCTTCTGCGAAACTGGAACGGTGTTGGGATCGAGCTGAGCCTTCAGCATGGCTCGCTGGAACTGCCTGAACATTCCAGGGTCTCCAGACCTGAGTTCCCATAAGGCTTCCTTGAAGGCTTGCCTTGGGTCTTCAGTTGAGTAGACCTTCATGTGGTAAAAATCATTAATAAATTCATGTTTGAACTGCTCCCAGTCATCGTTCCACTCAGCGTTCATCCACTTGTCAATATGTGGGAACCGTGATGGGAGCGGGGCATTCCTCTGCAGCTGCTACGTCTTCTTCCTAGCCTCAGCCTTCATCTAATGTTTGTTTATTCTTCGCACGCTTCGGCTGGCTTTATTTCTGTCAACGTTCTTCTCAATCTTGGCCAGTTCCTTCTCGAACTTAGCCACCTTCTTAGCTTGATCAGCAGCGAACTTTTTAATCCAAGAGGGATTCAAGTACTTCTCCTTGGACTCCCCCATAGCTTTGGTAGCTTCGATGCAATCTTCGACTGAGATCCCGTCAAGATCGACATCTAGCTCAGTTGTAAGCTCGGCTACGAGGTCGTGGGAGATTTCAAGTTCCTGCTCTTCCGACTCCTTCGGCTGAGAACCTTCAGCTTCTTCCCTTTGAAGTTCAGCTGGCACTCCTTCTTCCCCCTGCTCGTGAACTCCTTGCCCCTGTCCAGCAACAGCTGCTGGCTCCTTTCCTTCCCCCTTTTTGGCATCATCCAAAAGGGTGGCAACTGAGCCATCCAGGGAGGTCAGCTTGGCCTCAGCTTGTTGAACTCGGGAGAAGAGTTCGTCCACAGCATCCTTCTCTTCCATCTTCTTTGCCAGCTCCAGGTCCTGGCGTTCCTGCTCGGCTCTCTTCAAGGCTGCAAAGGTCGCAGAGACATCTTTGTGAAGGGTGACGAACTCAGCTCGAAAATTTGCGAACTGAGACATCCACTCCTGGTCTTGTGTCTGCTGGGACTTTGCCAGATCGGATTCAGCAACGGACTTGAAGACGTTGAAGTCCGAGCTGAGTCCCTGAACCGCCTTCTTCAGATCCTTGACCTCCGAGCTGGTAGAAGTGGAGAGGCCTTCAAGCTTTTGCTGTAGGGTGGAGAAAAGTTGTTCCAGCTGATGCTTCAAGGATGCATTTTCCTCCATCAGCTGATGCATCTTGTCAGCTTCCTCTTCCTTGTTATGCTCAAGTTTGGACAACAGCTCTTGCCTCAGCTGGTTGACCCTCTCAGTGATCAGCTCACAGATATCATCGGTTGAGTGTGCTGGCTGATCAGAGGGTACAGGCAGTTGTTGTTGTTGTGTCTGAGCTGTTGGGTCCACAACAACTAGGGTTGTTCGGCTGGCCAGGTAATTCTTGAGCTTTGCTTCTTCTCTCTTGGTAGCCAAGTCAGCTTCATCGACATCCTCCAAATGGTCGACATTCTTGGCTAACATGCTGTCAAGAAATTGCACGGCTCCAGGATTGTTGCACAGCTCTCTGGTGTCTGTCCCTTCTTGTTGACTCAGATCCAGGCGACGACGGAGCAAGGCCACCTTCTGGTTGTAGGCCACCTCCAGGTTCTGGTAGTCGAAGTACACCCTCAGGTTGGATTCTTCAACCTTCAACCTGTCCCAATGTTGGATCCTGAGGGTTTCCTTCTTGACGTACCAGTAGCTGAATATCACGCTGAACTGATAGAGCAGTTCCGTCCCGAACATGGCAAAGATGGGCATTGAGCTTGCCTCGGGGAACATGCCTATCAGCTTGCGAAAGCAGTTATCCAACCTGCCTTCATACTCAGCCAAGATCGCCTGGCGGTTGGCTTCTTCATCAATTGGGGGTGGGTCGATTTCGAAGGCAATGGGTTCAACGGTCTCATCAACGTTGGCCAAAGGAACGGTCTCAATGTTGGCATCGAGCGAGAGGCTCGGAATATCTAACTGAGGATCAGTTGAGAGAACTGAATCCTCTTTGGGGAGAGACTGGGCTGGCTCAATTGTTTCCTCAGACGCAGGTGGGATTTTATGGCTGGCATCAGCTCCAGTTGTTGGACTGTCGTGGGACTCCTCAGATGAAGAAGAGTCATCTTAGGACGAGCTGGAATTCTCCACGTTGATCTCCTTTTCTTCAACCAGTTCTTGCTGGCGGGGTTGAATCACGAACGCAGCTGCATCAACCGACTGGCTGGATTCGGTTGATTTCTCAGCTGGTGTCTCCACCACGGGGCCCGTTGCAGCCGGTTGAGCTGCTGGCTGGATGATTCTGATTCTGGGCCTTTTCTGGAGGGGTTCCACCTCTTCTGCTTCTTCTTCTTCTTCTTCTTCTTCTTCTTCTTCTTCTTCTTCTTCTTCTTCTTCTTCTTCTTCCTCTTCTTCAGCCACTTTCTCCAGTTGGCGTTTGGCAGGCTTGGTCCTTGAAGGGCGGCGAGCTGCTGGGGCTGACTCCACAGCTGGCTTCGTTGCTCCCTTGGGAGTGTATACTGCCTCCACAACATCCCTAGCCTTTTTGGCTGTTGGGAACAGCATCAGCTTGCTGAACGGAGGGTCCTCACTCCCTTCCCACGTCAGCTTCTGACCCTTGGTAGCTTGAAGGATCAGGGCTGATATTTTGGTGCCGAAGTTGAGTGTGCCCTTAACACTCAACAGCTACTCTCCGGACTCAGCTACCGTCTCGGATATCTTCAGTTTCTCAGCCCACAGCTGGCTTTCAAGATAACCCAGCCTGATGGTCCTGAAACGAGTTACTAGTGTATGGGGGGGGGGGGGAATACACCAGTTAGGATTTAAAAACTTAAACCTGAAAAATCACTTCAACTGAGTGAAAGAGGACTCAGTTGGAATCTCACAGCTGAGTAAGCGACCTTAGCTGGAAGAGTGAGGCTGTGCGGAAAGTGGTGGAAAATTATACTCGTTAAAAATAACTCACGCAAAATAGCTCGGTTGGTCAAGAACCAAAACAGCTCGGTTGAAAATGTGCAAAAGAGGTTTGTATGTTAGTTAGATTGATCAGATAAAAATGCAGATGCAACTGAATAAAAACAAACACGAACACACATGATTTAACGTGGTTCGGAGATAACCCTCCTACGTCCACGGGGAGATGTGAATCTTCACACCTCAGTCCAAGTTCTTCTGGATAGAACCACTCAGCTTACGCGGACTGAGCAACCGTTAAGGATAAGTTTGCGAGTACTTATCGACCTTACAGTTTAGTTTCCGGGCACTAAACAGCCTATGTCAAGTTTGCGGGTACTTGACGACCTGACTACTCAATTACAGGAAGAGTAAGGTCCTAGCACACTTTTTAGGGTGTGAGATAGGGTGGGATTTCCAACTACAACTCGATCACGAATGAGAGCTGGATCTAAGGCTTGAAGGAAAAAACACTCAAACTAAGATCTAAGACAGATTTTCACTCTATGAACCCTCAGCTACTAATGTTCTATCCCTCTTGAACTCTCAGCTGCTGATGTTCTTAGAATAAGAGTTTAGCAGATTTTTCTTTCGCTTGTGATTGAATTTTTCTCTCTTGCTTCAGTCTGTCTCGTATGTCTTCTTTCTCTCAAATGAGAGAATGCCTCTATTTATAGACGGAGAGAATCAACTAGCCATTGGAGGAGCAGTTGATCTCTGAACGGTTGATAGCGATGGCTTGTCTCTCATCTCTGCAGACTTTCCCGATATGGCATCTGTGCTCTTCTGCTTTCCATCTGAGACAGCCTTGTGTTGGGCCAGATGGGGTAATGACTGAACAGTCAACCCTCATGTGACTTCCTTTTGAAATTCAAATCTTAACCTTTCTGACAGTTAACTTCGGTTCGTCGGTTGAAAGTCTTGATCTTCATCTGAGTGGTCTTCAGTTGATGTTCTGAACTGTTGAACTCTCAGCTGACTTTGAACTTCAAGCAGTTGATCTTCTTGTTCGAGTTCTACAACTGAGGTTCTGAAACTGAACACTCAGTTGTCTTCCTTGTATTTACTCAGTTGGGTTTGAACCCTCAGATGACTTTCCTTTTCATCTGATGTTCTCTTCCTTTCAACTGTTTCTCATCTGATGAACGCTCAGTTGGTTTCCTTCACAACTGATGTTCTGAAGACTTCCCCTTGTTTGCATCTGAACATATGAACTCTCAGTTGTCTTTCTTCACAACTGATGTTCTGTCTGAGTGACGCCTTATTGCCATCTTCAGCTGGAGACCTGTAAAGATAAAATCTTAACTTTGCTCAAACAGCGAGCCTAAATTCTAACATTAGGTTCTGGAAATATCTACTCGGTTGGGGTCAGTCGGTTTTGGAATTCATCAAAACTTATACTAATAAATTTCCCAACAATTTCTCCCTTTTTGATGATGTCAAAACCACTTACAACTTTAAACCACTATTGATCTAATCCTCTCTGACTGACCTAAAATCTCAGCTGAAATTCTAGACAGTCTATAAGATAAAACATCAAAGGGTTAGAAGAGATATAACATGATACTGAAAGACTTTGTGATTCAGAGCTTGGACAATGAGGAATTGTTCATCAAGGTGAATCGTATTATATACTTTGAAGTTTTTGTTACAACTGAAGGTTACAAGGTTAAGCACAAAACAGATAAAGATACAATAGTTGCTTCAAAAACTACAACATCCAAAAACTTCATCAGCTCAAAGACTTTGACAGCTCAAAAATACTGTTGACCGTACTTGCTGAAGATTCGGTCGAAAATCTCTTTCTTCGCAGCTGACTCAATCCCAGTGTTGACACCATGTTCCTTGCAGACTTGTCTCGCCTCAGCCATGATCGCGTTTCTGTTTGGCGTGCTCGTGCATTTGATCATCTGAGGGTGGTATATGCACTTCTTTGGAACTGGAACGGTGTTGGGATCGAGCTGAGCATTCAGCATAGCTCGCTTGAACTGACTAAACATTCCAGGGTCTCCAGATCTGAGTTCCCACAGGGCTTCCTTGAAGGCTTGCCTTGGGTCTTCAGTCAAGTAGACTTTCCTGTAGTAAAAGTCATTGATGAATTCATGCTTGAACTGCTCTCAGTCATCGTTCCACTCAGCATTAATCCACTTGTCAACATGTGGGTACCGAGACGGGAGCGGAGCGTTCTTCTGCAGTTGGCGCGTCGACTTCCTAGCCTCAGCCTTCATCTGGTGCTTGTTGATTCTTCGCACACTCCGGCTGGCTTTATTCCTGTCGACGTTCTTCTCTACCTTGGCGAGCTCCTTCTCGAACTTGGCCACCTTCTTGGCCTGATCGGCAGCGAACTTCTTGATCCAGGAGGGATTCAAGTACTTCTCCTTTGACTCCCCCATAGCTTTGGCAGCTTCGATACAGTCTTCAACAGATATTCCTCCGTCAAGTTCTGCTTCGAGCTCGGCCGTAAGCTCGGCTACGAGGTCGTGGGAGACTTCCAGTTCGGGCTGCAATCCTTCAGCTTCAGCTCCTTCAGCTGGCACTCCTTCCCCTTCAGCTTGCTGGAGAACAACTTTCCCTCGTCCAGCAACAGCTACTGGTTCCTTGTCTTCCCCAGCTGCTGGCTCCTTATCTTCCCCCTTTTTGGCATCATCCAAAAGGGTGGCTACAGTGCCATCCAGGGAGGTCAACTTGGCTTTAGCCTGTTGAACTCGGGAAAACAGCTTGTCAATAGCATCCTTCTCAGCTACCTTCTTGGCCAGCTCCAAGTCTTGGCGCTCCTGCTCAGCTCACTGCACAACTGCAAAGGTCGCAGAGACCTCTTTGTGGAGGGAGACGAACTCAGCTCGGAAAGAGGCGAACTGAGACATCCACTCCTGGTCCTGAGTCTGCTGGGATTTTGCGAGGTCAGATTCAGCAACGGTCTTGAACACGTTGAAATCCGAGCTGAGGCTCTGAACGGCCTTCCTTAGAGCCGAGACCTCCGAGCTGGAAGAAGTGGAGAGGTCTGCGAACTTGTGTTGTAGAGAAGAGGAGAGGTGTTCTAGCTGATTCTTCAAGCTAGCATTTTCTGCCATCAGCTGCTGCATCGTGTCAGCTTCCTCCACCTTGCTCAGCTGGATCTTGGACAGCATCTCCTGCCTCAGCTGGTTGACCCTCTCCGAAATTAGCTCGCAGATGGCGTCGGTTGAGAGAGCTGGCTGATCGGAGGGTCCGGGCAGAAGCTGTGGTTGTGGCTGGGCAGCAGGCTCCGAGACAACCATGGCAGATCGGCTGGCGAGGTAGGCCTTGAGCTTGTCTTCTTCTCTCTTGGCCGCCTCATCAGCTGCGTCGACGTCGTCCATGCAGGAGGCATTTTTGGCTAGCATCTCGTCAAGAAACTGAACAGCTCCAGGATTGTTGCACAGATCCCTGGCGTCTGTCCCTTCTTGGATGCTCTTGTCCAGACGTCGTCGTAGCACAGCCACCTTCTGGTTGTAAGCTACCTCCATGTTTTGGTAGTCAAAGTATTCCCTCAGGTTGGACTCTTCGACCTTCAACTTGTCCCAACCATGGATCCTGAGGGTTTCCTCCTTGACGTACCAGTAGCTGAATATGATGCTGAACTGGTAGAGCAGTTCCGTCCCGAGTACGGCAAAGACGGGCATTGAGGCTGCCTCAGGGAACATACCAATCAGCTTGCGGAAGCAGTAGCTGAGTCTTCCTTCATATTCAGCCAGGATTGCCTGGCGGTTGGCTTCTTCATCGATTGGAGAGGGTTCGATATCGAAGGTTACAGGTTCGATGGTTTCATCAACGTTGGCCGAAGGAATGGTCACAACGTTGGCATCGAGCGAGAGGCTCAGACTATTTGACTGAGGACCAGTTGAGAGAACTGGATCCTCTTTAGGTAGTGAGTCGGCTGGCTCGAGGGTTTCTTCAGACTCAGGTGGGTTTACCTGGCTGGCATCAGCTCTAGTTTGACTGTCGTGGGACTCCTCAGATGAAGAAGAGTCATCTGAGGAGGAGCTGGAATCCTCCACTTGGATCTCCACGTCTTCAGCTGCTTTCTCCTGACGCAGCTGAAGAATGAATCCAGCTGGGTCAACCGATTGACTGGATTCGGTTGACTCCTTCGCCTCAGCCGGCTTGACCACCACTGGACTTGTTGTGGATGGTTGAGCCGCTGGTTGGATGATCCGTATCCTTGGCCTCTTCTGCAGTGGTTCCTCCTCTTCTTCCTCTTCTTCTTCTTCCTCCTCAGCTACCTCCTCCAGCTGGCGCTTCGCCGGCTTGGTCCTCGAAGGACGGCGAGCTGCTGACTCCACAGCTGGCTTGGGGGCACCCTTGGGGGTGTAGACAGCCTCCACAACATCCCTGGCTTTCTTAGCTGAGGGGAATAGCAACAGCTTGCTGACCGGAGTGTCCTCACTCCCTTCCCATGTCAGCGGTAGTCCTTTTGTGGCTTGGAGGATGAGGGCGGATATTTTTGTCCCAAAGTTGAGAGTCCCTTGACACTCAACAGCAGTTCTTCGGACTCAGCTGTCGTCTCGGATATCTTCTGCTTCTCCAACAACAGCTGGCTTTCCAGATATCCCAACCAGTCGACCTGGTGCAGCTCTTCCAGGGCCTTTTGCTGCTTGAGCTTAGGACGGCTTATGTCACCGAAGGCTCCACCATATGCGAAGGCGCACTTGGAGATTACGTCGAAGAGAAGTCGGTGAGCCGGCTTCAGCTTCGTCCTCTGCATGCTCCCCTTCAATGGCTCGGGAACAATGAGGATTGTTTGAAGGAAGGTGTCAGCTTCTTTGTCAGTGAAGTTCCCCAGCACATCTGAGGCTTCGCGGTTTCTGGGGATGAGCTTCTCCAGCTCCTTTGACACCTTTATCTCCACGACTGAGTCTTCTACTGTCCGGGAGATTCTGTGGCGTTGTTTGCACGGGATGATCGTGACAAGCCCGTCTTCTGCAACTCGTTGTAGATTCCGGTAGAAATGTACGACCTACTTCCTGACCAACAAGGCCGAAGAGAGGGTTGCCCAGTCAAGCAGATGGTGGTCGGAGAGGATGGCGGCGACGGGAGCAAGCTCAGGCGAGGAGAGAGCCGCTTTGGATAAAATTTGTTCGAAATGAATCTTCGACATCACCATGTCGAACGATTCCTAGAACGTGGCTGGCTCTGCGGAGACCATCTTCTTAGAGGCTTTGGATTTGGGCGCCATCTCGACTCGATATATATGCAAAGAAGAAGGAAAAACTTTACTGAAAATGGTAAAACAAGATTTGAGAAGATGATGAATAGTGAGTAAAGATATGCACGAAAAGAGAAGGTAAGGATCACTTCCTGATTTGCCGTATTATATAATCTTTGACTCGGATAAAATCAACGGCTAGGGTTAAATCGCGCGTATTTATCAACGGCTGTGATTTCGCGACTGTTGGGTAATTTTGACTGATATACCACGCGCGCGAGTGAGAAGGTGAATAGTTTAGGGTGTCAGCCCAGTCGCACTATAAAGTAAGGCTATAGGTGTTCAGCTAGACTTTACATTAAATGCGATATGATGGCTTGTTTAGTCTAGCTGACATGTTCAGGAATGTTTAAATTTATTTCAAACATTCTCATTTAATATCATAACACCTTCAGTCATAAATGATACCTGGCAGCTGATGTCGATATCAGCTGTATACCTCAGTTGTGCTCCTCAGTTGCCGCATACCATCAGCTGACTCGAGTTCGTCTGTTCAGCTGACGTTTGATGTTTTCAGTTGGCAGTTCGCATCTGAGATTCCCCCTTTATCTGAGCTTCCCTTTTCATCTGAGCTTCCCCCTTAAATAGATATCCGATTCTTCAGCTCGGATGGATCCTTATCATCTCGGATGACTCTTTAGCTCGGATGAGTTTTTAGCTCGGATCCAAGAGTCCTAGAAGATCACACAGCATCTTGAATCGGGCTTCAGGAAGAGGTTTGGTGAAGATGTCAGCTCTTTGAATCTCAGTTGAGATCTTCTCCATGGACACATCATTTTTCTCAATATGATCTCGGATGAAATGATGAGAATATCGATATGCTTAGTTCGAGAGTGGTGAACAGGGTTCAGAGAGATAGCTATAGCACTCGAGCTATCACAATGAATGGGAACCTGTCCAGTTGAGACTTCATAATCTCTCAGCTGCTGCTTCAGCCACAATACTTGCATGCAACAGCTTCCGGCAGCCATATACTCTGACTCGGTTGTCAAAGTAGCAACACACTCTTGTTTCTTGGAGAACCACGAAACCAGCTTGCTTCCCATGAACTGACAGTGTCCAGATGTAGACTTCCTGTCCAACCGATCTCCTGCTAGGTCGGCATCTGAGTATCCAGTCAGCTGGATATTGTCATCAGTTGGGTACCACAACCCAACATTGACAGTTCCCTTCAGATACTTAATGATGTTCTTTGCTGTCAACATGTGTGCTTCTTTTGGTTGGACTTGAAAACGAGCACACACTCCAACTGCGTATGAAATGTCTGGTAGGCTGGCAGTTAGATAGAGCAGCGAACCGATGATCCCTCTATACTGGCTGGCATCAATGAGCTTTCCCTCATCTCCTGGTTCGATCTTCCAGTTCCTGTTCATAGGGATCTTCGTTGTCTTACTTGTCTGCAATCCGAACTTGGTGATGAGTTCCTTTGTATATTTGGACTGGTTGATGAAAATCCCTTCAGGTGACTGCTTCACTTGTAATCCAAGGAAATAATTCATCTGGCCCATCATTGACATCTCGAACTTCTCCTTCATAAGATCGGAGAATTTCTTGCACAGGTCCTCCGACTTGGAGCCAAAAATGATGTCATCGACATAAATTTGCACAACAAGTATATCTTCTCCAACTTTGATGGTGAACAGAGTTTTATCAACTGAACCTCGTTTGAACCCCGAGTTCAGAAGAAATCCACAAAGAGTGTCATACCATGCCCGTGGCGCTTGCTTTAGACCATAGATAGCTTTCTTCAGCTTGTACACTCTTCCATCTCCAGTCTCAAAACCAGGAGGCTGTTCGACATATACATCTTCTTTGATATCTCCATTGAGGAATGCACACTTCACATCCATCTGATATACTTTGAATTTGTGATGTGCGGCATAAGCTAGAAAGATCCGGATGGCTTCCAGCCTTGCAACTGATGCGAAGGAATCTTCAAAGTCAATTCCTTCTTGTTGGCAGTATCCTTGAGCTACCAACCTTGCTTTATTCCTCACAATAAATCCAATGGCGTCTCTCTTGTTTTTGAAAATCCACTTCAATCCAATCACCTTGACACCATTTGGTCTTTCTACCAACTCCCATACACAGTTGCGTAGAAACTCATTCAATTCTTCTTGCATAGCTGTTGTCCAGTGAACACAGTTGAGAGCTTCCCCAACATTCTTCGGTTCTGGAACATCAGCTACAAAGCAAGAAATCATGGCAACATCTCCAGCTTGCTCGAACTCTTCTAGAACTGCCAATTCCTCAGCATATTGGGCATAAGTGTTGGAATCTTCCTCGGTTGATTCTGGATTTGCTACTCTGCTCCGTGTGCGCACACCCTCGGTTGGATCTCTGATGATGTCGTCGGTGGAATGAACTTCATACCATCTTCGGTTGCGTCTTCCTTCTTCTTCCAACTGTGGCTGTTCAAAATTCTGAGTTGGAGTCTTCAGAGCTGGTGATTTATCAGCTGTTGAGTCTGGATCCTCAACATTTTCACTAGTTCGAGCTGAGTTTGGTTTTGCTTCAGATGTTGATGTAGATGGAGGGGCATCAGCTGAAGTTCCCCCTTGGGACGAGCTGAGGTCTTCGCATTCATCTTCAGAGGAGTATGGATCCCCATCCTCAGTTGCCCATATCAGAGGTTCAGCTCGGTTCTTTTCCCGAAGTGCTTGCGATCTGGTGAGAACTAGTAGAACAGCTGGATCTGCGTGTTGTTCCTTTACCTGTTCCCTGCACTCAAAGGTAGATTCATCAAAACTAACATGAGGTGTTATTTCCACAACACGAGAGCTGTTGTTGAAAACTCTATATGCCTTGATCCGAGCTGCATATCCAAGAAATATGGCCTTCGAAGCTTTGGCATCAAAAGTTTTCAACTGAGTCTTCCCATTGTTGTGAATATAACACTTAGATCAAAAAACACGAAAGTAAGAAATATCTGGCTTTATGCGTCTCCACAGCTCGTAGGGCGTCTTTCCCAACCGCTTGGTGAGAAGAGATCGATTCTGAGTGTAGCATGCTGTATTGATCGCTTCAGCCCAAAATCTCTTTGGCAGTGCTGAGCTCGCTAACATGGATGTGGCTGCATCCTTCAGAGTTCTATTTCTTCGCTCAGCTACGCCATTCTGTTGTGGAGTACGCGCGGCTGATGTCTGATGGGTTATGCCATTCTTTTCGCAATACTCAATGATGGTTTCATTTAGAAACTCCGTTCCACTTCTGATCGGATAGATATGATCTTCATCTCTTGTTGGTTCGATATCCGATCCTTCAGCTTGGGCAGCTCATCTCGGGTTTCACTCTTGTGGCGCATGAAGATGGTCCACGTATATCTTGAGTAGTCATCAGTTACAACCAAAGTATATTCGTTTCCATTAATGCTTTTTGGTGTAACTGGCCCGAAGAGATCCATATGGATTAGCTGCAACACTCGGTCGGTTGAGGGAGTTGACTTCAACCGGAAGGAGGTTCTAGCGAGCTTTCCTAGCTGGCATGCACTGCAGATGTGTGTTGTTGAAAACACTCGGTTAGGTATGCCTCTTGCATGTTCTTGTCTGGCGAGTCGGTTCATCGTCTTGAAGTTCAGATGGTTGAGCCTTTTGTGCCACAGCCAGCTCACATCCGAACTGTTCTTTGATAATAGGCAAGTGTCAGGGAGGCTGCTGTTCCAGTCAGCGTAGTATACATTCCCAGTTGGAGATCGATTTCTCAACAATATCACCTGCTTTGATCCGACATCCTTAACTCTGCAACTCTGTGCATCAAACTTGACAGAGAAACCATTATCACAGAATTGGCTGATGGAGAGCAGGTTATGCTTCAATCCATCAACATAAGAGACATTAGAAATTGAAACATGATTGGTTTCAAGGGTACCGTAACCTCTGGTATAACCTTTTGAGTTATCACCAAAAGTAACTGATGGACCGTCTTTCTCCACGAAACTTCCAAGCAAATCCTTCAGATTTGTCATGTGTTTCGAGCATCCACTATCCATCACCCACATTGTAGCAGACGTCTTCTTCTTCCTCAGTTGTTTCTCCTGCACTTGCATAGAGAAACTCGCTTAGGTCCCCAATTTCAGTTGGGTCCTGGAGGGTTAGAACCAGTTCCAGCGACTGGAACTGTGCGTCGCTTTTCCCGGTAGACTCGAATAGCCTTGTCATTCCAAATGATTTGCCCATTTTCATCAATTATAACAACACCTCGGTTATCCTTAGGCTTGTTGTTAGAAATGATGCTCTGTTTCTTGGGAGGAGTTGGATTTCTCCCATGTTGGGCTTTAGGAGGTGAGGCTTTCCCCCTGTTTTGATGGCGATTCTTATCCTGTTGAGTTTTTCTGTGAGGTCGGACGCCCTATTGGAATCTTTGTGGCTGATTATGATTCCAACTTCCTGAGGGTTGTCTGTAGCTGTTCATGCCCTGTTGATGATTAATATTATGGCATGAATATCTCCAGTTGTTTGACCAGTTCCTCATTGGTTGACTATGTTGGAACCTTTGGTCGAACTGATGTTGGAACCGCTGTTGATTCAGATGATTGAATCCTTGCTTGTTCAGAGGTCGGTTCCATTCCTTCTGACGTTGACTTTGAGGTTGATGCAGAGGTCGGTTCTGGTTCTGAGATCGATTGCGGTTGTGCTTTCGACGCCTCTGATTCCTCTTCTGACTTTTGGAACATTCTCCCTCGGTTGAAACCTCAACCGATGGAATATTCTGTCCTACATCAGCTACTCCTTTTCCCTTCTCAGTTATAATTTCATTGGTCGTTTGAACTTGTTGAGAGGTGGAAGTTGAATTAGCTTCTGGATACTTAGCTGTGTCTGGCTCTACAGCTGTAACTTCTACTGGTTTGATGAAAGTTGCTGGTGGAATCCCAGTATCCTTGACAACATCATAACCGAGTCCTGACACGTCATCCATCTGTCTGCTGTAACTTAAAAGGTTTTCGATGATCTTGGATGACTGATACAACTTGATTAAATTGTCCTTCTCAGTTTGCAACTCCTTGATGAGTACATCTATCTGCTCGGTTTGTCCATCTGACTTCTTTATCAGCTGTTTGATCTGAGCATCTTGATTTTTCAACTGATCTTGCTGTTCTTTGTTTTGCTTTGTCAACTCCTCATCAGCTAGAGCCTTAGCCTCGATCAGTTGACTCTTGAGATTCTCAATCTCCTGAGTTTGGCTTGTGATCAGATCCTCTTTTTCGGTTAAGGAATCTTCAAGCTTGGCGAACTGAGCTTGAAGACTCTTAAACTCAACCGACTGCCGATGCAGTTCCTCACTGAGTTCTTGAAAATCATTCTAAGAGGGTTCCAATTCATCGCTCAGAGATTCCTGCAGGTTAGAAGGATTGGAAGAATTTAAGCGAGCAGGATTAGATTGTACCTCAATATCATCTTGGTCGGTTCCAAGTGCCATGAGGCATTGATCCGGACTAATGACTTTGTTGGTAGAGGTCAGTTCGTCCTCATCTTCAGTGTCTATGAAGATGTCCATATCGTCAGCTGCCTCTTCTGCTACCATGGCCTTGTTCTTTGCAGTTTGCTTGGCCCTCAGTGCTTCTCTTTCCTTCTTTGAGAGGTCTGGGCAGTCAGCTTTGAAGTGTCCTTCCTTGCCGCATTCGAAGCAACCATTGGTGACTGGCTTCGAACTGTCTCGAGTTCGGTTTGATTTATAGAAACGTTTATATTTGCCAAACCGAGTATCCATATCGGCTAACTTCTTTGACAATGCTGCAATGTTCTGTTGCAGTTCCTCTCTGCTCGACTCCTTTGCAGTCGTGTCAGCCGATCTGGTTGGCCTTGACGATCTCGACTTTGAGTAGTCAGCTCGGAGGGCCACTGACTTTGATGCTGAGCCGACATCCTCAATTCTATTTGTCTGACTTGAGGGCTGCGATCTCCTTCTGTTGACCTTATACTCATTTCCTTTCAAGATTGAGAACAATCTTTCAGTTCCCATTTCACCAAGGTCAGCTCGGCTCTCGTGGATATTTGTGAAAGTATCCCACTCAGCCGGTAGAGCTTGCAACACCTTGAGGTTTATTTCTCTTAGAGTGTATTTTCCTTTCCGGATGGACCGGATTCTTCTGATGATGTCCATAAACCGGAGCTCTAGCTGATCGATAGTCTCATTATATCGCAGACTAAAATTGTCGAAATCTTGACATGCATGCGAGAACTTGTTTTCCTTCATCTCGTCGCTTCCTTCACTTAGCGAGGCCAGGATGTCCTACATCTCTTTTGCAGTCTCACACTCCTCTATCCAGGGCAGATAATCTTGTCCAACCGTGGACATTATTGTGCTCTGAGCCCAGATATCCAGCTGGCTCACCTTGGCCTCCTCCGGAGTGTAGTCTTCTGGCTGTTTCTCCACATACTCCACTACTGCATCTCCATCGTTGGGATTTGTGGGAGTGCGAAGTATTCTGTCTCGTATGACGATTGGTCCAGAAGTGAGAACTTGTTGCATCCTATGATGCTTTGACAGAAGGATCTTCTTCATTCGAGTTCTCCATGATGTATAATTAACTACAGAGAACATGACTACGATCTTGTCCTTGACGTCCATCTACACAAACAAAAACAGGACAAAAATGCGAGCAAGAATGCACTAGCGTGAAAAGATCTGTTCAGTTGACCACTGAAGAAAATTCTCGAATTCACACCTCGTGAAACAGAGTCAGCAGTCTTTTGAACCACTGCTCTGATACCACTTGATGGTCCCGAAACGAGTTACTGGTGTATGGGGGGGGGTTGAATACACCAGTTAGGATTTAAAAACTTAAACCTGAAAAATCACTTCAACTGAGTGAAAGAGGACTCAATTGGAATCTCACAGCTGAGTAAGCGACCTCAGCTGGAAGAGTGAGGCTGTGCGGAAAGTGGTGGAAAATTATACTCGTTAAAAACAACTCACGCAAAACAGCTCGGTTGAAAATGTGCAAAAGAGGTTTGTATGTCAGTTAGATTGATCAGATAAAAATGCAGATGCAACTGAATAAAAACAAACACGAACACACAGAATTTAACGTTGTTCGGAGATAACCCTCCTACGTCCACGGGGAGATGTGAATCTTCACACCTCAGTCCAAGTTCTTCTGGACAGAACCACTCAGCTTACGCGGGCTAAGCAACCGTTAAGGATAAGTTTACGGGTACTTATCGACCTTACAGTTTAGTTTCCGGGCACTAAACAGCCTATGTCAAGTTTGCGGGTACTTGACGACCTGACTACTCAATTACAGGAAGAGTAAGGTCCTAGCGCACTTTTTAGGGTGTGAGATAGGGTGGGATTTCCAACTACAACTCGATCACGAATGAGAGCTGGATCTAAGGCTTGAAGGAAAAAACACTCAAACTAAGATCTAAGACAGATTTTCACTCTATGAACCCTCAGCTACTAATGTTCTATCACTCTTGAACTCTCAGCTGCTGATGTTCTTAGAATAAGAGTTTAGCAGATTTTTCTTTCGCTTGTGATTGAATTTTTCTCTCTTGCTTCAGTCTGTCTCGTGTGTCTTCTTTCTCTCAAATGAGAGAATGCCTCTATTTATAGGCGGAGAGAATCAACTAGCCATTGGAGGAGCAGTTGATCTCTGAACGGTTGATAGCGATGGCTTGTCTCTCATCTCTGCAGACTTTCCCGATATGGCATCTGTGCTCTTCTGCTATCCATCTGAGACAGCCTTGTGTTGGGCCAGATGGGGTAATGACTGAACGGTCAACCCTCATGTGACTTCCTTTTGAAATTCAAATCTTAACCTTTCTGACAGTCAACTTCGGTTCGTCGGTTGAAAGTCTTGATCTTCATCTGAGTGGTCTTCAGCTGATGTCTGAACTGTTAAACTCTCAGCTGACTTTGAACTTCAAGCAGTTGATCTTCTTGTTCGAGTTCTACAACTGAGGTTCTGAAACTGAACACTCAGTTGTCTTCCTTGTATTTACTCAGTTGGGTTTGAACCCTCAGATGACTTTCCTTTTCATCTGATGTTCTCTTCCTTTCAACTGTTTCTCATCTGATGAACGCTCAGTTGGTTTTCCTTCACAACTGATGTTCTGAAGACTTCCCCTTGTTTGCATCTGAACATATGAACTCTCAGTTGTCTTTCTTCACAACTGATGTTCTGTCTGAGTGACGCCTTGTTGCCATCTTCAGCTGGAGACCTGTAAAGATAAAATCTTAACTTTGCTCAAACAACGAGCCTAAATTCTAACATTAGGTTCTGGCAACATCTACTCGGTTGGGGTCAGTCGGTTTTGGAATTCATCAAAACTTATACTAATAAATTTCCCAACACAGCCAGTCTATCTTGTGTTGTTCTTCCAATGCCTTCTGTTGTTTGAGCTTCGGTCTGCTGATATCACCGAAAGCTCCTCCGTATGCGAAGGCGCATTTTGAAATGACGTCAAACAGAAGTCGGTGCTCCGGCTTCAGTTTGGTCCTCTGCATACTCCCCTTCAAAGGTTCGGGGACAAGGAGGATAGTTTGCAAAAATGCATCTGCATCCTTGTCTGAGAAGTTCCCCATCACGTCTATGGCCTCCCGATTTCTGGGGATGATCTTCTCCAGTTCTTTGGACACTTTGATTTCGACGGCGGTGTCTTCCATCGAACGGGAAGTGCTGTTTCGTTGCTTGCATGGGATGGTCGTAACAAGGCCGAGTTCTGCATCTCGTTGCAGATTCCTGTAGAAATGGGCTACTTGCTTCCTGAGCAGCTTTGACGGAGAGAGGGTTTCCCAGTTAAACAGACCGTGGTTGGAAAGAATGGTGGCGACGGGAGCGAGTTCCGGCGAGGTCAGAGCTTCCCTTGAAAGAATTTGTTCGAAGTGAATCTTCGACAGCATCATGTCGAAGGATTCCTGAAACGTGGCTGGTTCTGCAGAGACCATCTTCTTTGATGCTTTTGATTTTGGTGCCATCTCAGAGGAGTATATATATGCAAAGAAGAAAGAAATTTGTTACTGAAAATGGTGAGACAATTTCGGAGGGGATGATGAACAGTAAATAATAATATGCACGAATGGAGAAGGTACGGATCACTGCCTGATTTGCCACTTTATATAGATCTTTGACTCGGATGAGATCAACGGCTGGGGTTAAATGGCGCGAATCTATCGACGGCTGAGATTACGCGACTGTTGACCGTCTTTGACTCGACGTTTTGATCCGAGTTCCAACCAGCGCGTGAGAAGGTGTACAGTTTCATGTCAGCCCAATCGCACTATAAAGTAGGCTATGGATGTTAAGCCGTACTTTACATTTAATGCGACATGATGGCTATAATAATGTAACTGACTAGCTCAGGAATGTTTGAATTTATTTCAAACATTCTCATTTAAGAACATAACACCTTCAGACATAAATGATACCTGCCAGCTGATGTCTAAATCAGCTGTGTTCATCCGTTGCGGCTTACCATCAGCTGACTCGAGTTCGTCTGTTCAGCTGAAGTCTGATCCACTATTGCAGCATACCATCAGCTGACTCGAGTTCATCTGTTCAACTGACGTTTGATGTCTTCAGTTGGCAATCTGCATCTGAGATTCCCCCTTCATCTGAGCTTCCCCCTCAGATGGATATCTGACTCTTCAGCTTGGTTGACTCCTCATCTGTTGGATCCAACAGTCCAAGAAGATCACATAACATCTTGAACCGGGCTTCAGGTAGAGGTTTGGTGAAGATATCAGCTTTCTGAATCTCAGTTGGAATCTTCTCCATGGACACATCCTTCTTCTGAATATGATCTCGGATGAAATGATGACGGATGTCGATATGCATTGTCCGAGAATGGTGAACAAGATTCAGAGAGATAGCTATGGCACTCGAGCTATCACAATGAATGGGAACCTGTCCAGTTGCAACTTCATAATCTCTCAGTTGTTGCTTCAGCCACAACACTTGCATGCAACAGCTTCCGGCAGCCATATACTCTGACTCGGTTGTAGAAGTAGCAACACATGCTTGTTTCTTGGAGAACCATGAAACCAGCTTGCTTCCCATGAACTGACAGTGTCGACTTCCTGTCCAATCGATCTACTGCTAGATTAGCATCTGAGTATCCGGTCAGCTGGATATTGTCGTCAGTTGGATACCATAACCCAACATTGACAGTATCCTTCAGATACTTGATGATGTTCTTTGCTGCCAACATGTGAGCTTCCTTTGGTTGGACTTGAAATCGAGCACATACTCCAACTGCGTATGGTATGTCTGACTGGCTTGCAGTTAGGTATAGCAAAGAATCGATGGTCCCTCTTTACTTGCTGGCATCCACGAGCTTTCCTTCAGATCTAGGTTCAATCTTCCAGTTAGTATTCATTGGGATCCTTGTTGTCTTACTTGTCTGCAAGCCGAACTTGGTGATGAGCTCCTTTGTATACTTAGACTGATTGATGAAAATCCCTTCTGGTGACTGCTTCACTTGTAACCCAAGGAAATAATTTATCTCGCCCATCATTGACATCTCGAACTTCTCCTTCATGAGATCTGAGAATTTCTTGCACAACTCATCTGACTTGGAACCGAATATGATGTCATCCACGTAGATTTGCACTACAAGTATATCATCTCCAACTTTGATAGTGAACAGGGTTTTGTCAACTGATCCTCGTTTGAATCCCGAGTTCAGTAGAAAACCACAAAGAGTGTCATATCAGGCCCTTGGCGCTTGCTTTAGTCCATAGATAGGTTTCTTCAACTTGTACACTCTTCCATCTCCAGTTTCGAAACCGGGTGGCTGTTCAACATATACATCTTCCTTGATATCTCCGTTGAGGAATGCACACTTCACATCCATCTGATACACTTTGAACTTGTGATGTGCGGCATAAGCTAGAAAGATTCGGATGGCTTCCAGCCTTGCAACTGGCGTGAAAGAGTCTTCAAAGTCGATTCCTTCTTGTTGGCAGTATCCTTGAGCTACCAACCTTGCTTTATTCCTCACAATGAATCCAATGGCGTCTCTCTTGTTTTTGAAAATCCACTTCAATCCAATCACCTTGACACCATTTGGTCTTTCTACTAACTCTCATACACAGTTGCGTAGAAACTCATTCAGTTCTTCTTGCATGGCTGTTGTCCAGTGGACACAGTTGAGAGCTTTCCCAACATTCTTCGGTTTTGGCACATCAGCTACAAAGCAAGAAATCATGACAACATCTCCAGCTTGCTCGAACTCGTCTAGAACTGCCAACTCCTCAGCATATTGGGCATAAATGTGGGAATCTTCTTCGGTTGATTCTGGATTTGCAACTCGGCTCCTTGTACGCACACCCTCGGTTGGATCGCCGATGATGTTGTCACTGGAATGGACTTCATACCATCTTCGGTTGCATCTTCCTTCTTCTTCCAACTGTGGTTGTTCTGAACACTGAGTTGGAGTCTTTAGAGCTGGTGATTGATCAGCTGTTGAGTCTGGATCCTCAACATTGACATTAGTCTGAACTGGACTTGGTTGGGCTTCGGATGCTGATGCAGTTGGAGGAGCATTAGCTGAAGTTCCCCCTTGGGATGAGCTGGGGTCTTCGCATTCATCTTCAGAGGAGTATGGATCCTCATCCTCAGTTGCCCAAACCAGTGGTTCAGCTAGGTTCTTTTCCCTTAGAGCTTGCGATCTTGTGAGAACAGGTGGAGCTTGTATATCTGCCTGTTGTTCTTTGACCTGTTCTGAACACTGAGTTGGAGTCTTTAGAGCTGGTGATTGATCAGCTGTTGAGTCTGGATCCTCAACATTGACATTAGTCTGAACTCGTTCAGTTGACTCTTTAGATTCTCAATCTCCTCGGTTTGGCTCTTGATCAGATCGTCCTTTTCGGTTAAGGAATCTTCAAGTTTGGCGAACTGAGCTTGAAGACTCTTAAACTCAACCGATTGGTGATGCAGTTCCTCACTGAGTTCTTGAAAATCACTCCAGGAGGGTTGCAACTCTTCGTCCAGAGATTCTTGCATGTTAGAAGTATTGGAAGAATTTAACTGAGCAGGATTAGATTGTACCTCAATATCATCTTGGTCGGTTCCAAGTGCCATGAGGCATTGATCCTGACTGATGACGTTGTTGATAGAAGTCAGCTCATCTTCATCTTCGGTGTAAGTGAAGATATCCATATCGTCAGCTGCTTCTTCTGCAACCATGGCCTTGTTCTTTCCAGCTTGTTTGGCCCTTAATGCATCTCTCTCTTTCTTCGATAGATCTGGGCAAGCAGCCTTGAAATGACCTTCCTTTCCGCATTCAAAGCAACTGTTAGAAATAGGCTTTGAACTGTCTCGAGTTCGGTTTGATTTGTAGAATCGTTTGTATTTCCCGAACCGAGTGTCCATGTCGGCTAGTTTCTTTGACAAGGCTGCAATGTTCTGTTGCAGTTCCTCTCTGCTTGGCTCCTTTACAGTCGTGTCAGCCGATCTGGTTGGCCTCGATGTTCTCGATTTTGAGTAGTCAGCTCGGAGAGCAACTAACTTTGAGGCTGAACCAACATCCTCAAGTCGACTCATCTGAACCGAGGACTAAGATCTTCTTTGGTTCACCTTATACTCATTTCCCTTTAATATTGAGAACAGTCTTTCAGTTCCCATTTCACCAAGGTCAGCTCGGCTCTCGTGGATATTGGTGAAAGTATCCCACTCAGCCGGTAGAGCTTGTAACACTTTGAGATTGATTTCTCTTAGTGTGTATTTTCCTCTTTGGATGGACTAGATTCTTCTGAGGATGTCCATAAACCGGAGCTCTAGCTGATCAATTGTTTCATCTGTCTTCAGACAAAAATTGTCGAAGTCTTGGCATGCATGTGAGAACTTGTTTTCCTTCGTCTCGTCGCTTCCTTCACTCAGCGATGCCAGGATGTCCCACATCTCTTTTGCAGTCTCACACTCCTCTATCCAAGGCAGATAATCTTGTCCAACTGTGGACATTATTGTGCTCTGAGCCCAGATGTCTAACTGGCTCACCTTGGCTTCCTCCGGAGTGTAGTCTTCCGGCTGCTTCTCCACAAACTCCACAACTGTATCCCCATTGTTGGGATTTGTAGGAGTGCGAGCTATTCTTTCTTTGATGATGATCGGTCCGAAAGAAAGAACTTGTTGCATCCTATGATGCTTCGACAGAAGGATCTTCTTCATCCGTGTTTTCCATGATGTATAATTGACTACCGAGAATATGATAACGATCTTGTCCTTGACGTCCATCTGCATACAACAAACAAAACAAATATGCAAGCAAATATGCACTAGCGTGGAAAAGATCTATTCAGTTGACCACTGAAGAAACTTTCTCGAATTCACACCTTGTGAAACAGAGTCAGTAGTCTTTTGAACCACTGCTCTGATACCACTTGATGGTCCCGATACGAGTTACTGGTGTATGGGGGGGGGGGGGAATACACCAGTTAGGATTTTTCAACTTTGAAAACTTAACACTCGAAAATCACTTCAACTGAGTATAGAACGGTTTAGCTGAAATCACAACTGAGTAAGAGAACTCAGCTATGAGAGTGGTGTTGTGCGGAATGTGGTGGAAATTATACTCGTAAAAACAAATCACGCTTTAATGCAGGGATGGTCAAAAGCCAAAACAATTGAATATGCAAATATGCAGTTTGTATGCCGGTTAGTTTGGTCAGTTGAAAATGCAATAAGTAATTGAACAGAAATAAACACAGACACACAGAATTTAACGTGGTTCGGAGATAACCCTCCTACGTCCACGGGGAGTTGTGAATCCACACAACTCTGTCCAAGTTCTTCTGGACAAACCACTCAGCTTACGCGGGCTGAGCAACCGTTATGGATAAGTTTGCGGGTACTTATCAACCTTACAGTTTAGTTTACGGGTACTAAATGACCTAACTACTCAGTTGCAGGAAGAGTAGGATCCTAGACCTTTGCAGGTGAAAGAAAAATGTGTTTCCAACTAAAAGCTTGAACGGAAGGTGAGCTGTGATCTAACTCTCTATGAACTCTGACTAAGTGATGTTCTCAAGGTTCGATCCAAAGACACAAAAACTATCTAACTCTAGAACTCTCAACAAGTGATGTTCTAAGAGATTCAGTTCAGCTCGTGAAGAATATTTCTCTTTCTTTTTGCTCTTTGGTTTCTTCTCGCGTGTGTGTCTTGTATCTCGAATGAATGAAGGCCTCTATTTATAGGCGGAGAGTATCAACTAGCCGTTGGAGGAGCTGTTGATCTCTGATCGTTTGAAAGCGATGGCTTGTCTCTCATCTCTGCAGACTTTCCCGATATGGCATCTGTGCTCTTCTGCTTTCCATCTGAGACAGCCTTGTGTTGGGCCAAATGGGGTAATGACTGAACGGTCAAATCTTCATGTGACTTCCTTTTGAAATTCAAATTCAAACCTTTCTGACAGTCAACCTCGGTTAGTCGGTTGAAAATCTTGATCTTTATCTGAGTGGTCTTCAGCTGATGTTCTGACTGAACCGTTGAACTCTTAGCTGACTTTGAACTTCATGTTGAGACTTCTTTATAGCTTCCCCCTTCTTGAAATATTCTCTTTATCGGATGGCATTCTATAGCTGATGTTCCAACTGAACAATTGGCTTGAACTCTCAGCTGATAAAAAGCATTCCCCTTTTTGGCATAACTCTCTCATCAGACAGAGTCTTGTAACTGATGTCCCTCATCTGATATTTCATCCGGGGTTGTATCCGAGTGTTGTTATGTTGCCGTCTTCAGCTGGAGATCTGTAAAGATAAAATCTTAACATTGCTCAAACAGTGAGCCTAACAGCTAACATTAGGAACTGGCAACATCTACTCGGTTGGGGTCAGTTGGTTTTGGAATTCATCAAAACTCATACTAATAAATTTCCCAACAGTGAACATTTAGAGATCATCTAAAGTATCCTCATTTGGTTTCCCATGCTCATGGTTCCCAGAAGAGCAGAAGCCTCCCAACTTGACTAAACAAATTATACATTTAAAGCTCATTATTCGGGATACACTTCTTAACTTGTTGTTGGTATAGTAATTGGTAGTTGAAATGACGAGGTTTTGATCGTCGTGGTTATAGGCGGGAAATGGAAAGGAGTTTTTCACGTACGAGAGTACGTGTTGACCGCCTTGACGTGATAATTTCATGAGAATGTAGGTTCGATAACTTAGAATGAACCTAGGAAGTCATACGTCGATTCTATCGAACAATTAGGGTTAACCTCGGCAGTTTTGCGACCCTTTCCGGAAACTGCAATATCTCTTAGCTCGTTTATCGGATTTGAGATCCATAAATTGGAGAGTAAACTAGACTTCCATGGCTTTCTAACGGTACAGGGCACTTCTCCTGTTTCCAGATACTCTGTTCTGGGCAGTCCCCTGAACAACTGCATTGCGCAGTCAATTTTTTAGAATCTGTTTTCCTAAGTTGTTTTCTTCTCAACTTAGTTTCTTTCGATCTTTTAAGTCGTAATGAGTTAACGACTATCTATTCTACGGACCTAAGAGTCAAGTACAGAGTTTGAGTGTCAAAACGAGATATGATCGTTCGTTTCCGATTAAATAAAAGAAATTGGTTAAGCGTGGAAATGCCTAAAGGGTGAAACGTAAAAGACTAAATCGAACTTGTTTTCGATTTCCATTTTCTTTTGTCGTCTCAACGACTCATCGAGGTTATGTTTCATGTACGATGAAGGACGCAGTCAGCACAAGAAAAGGACGGAAGACTAAAGAAGAGAAGCTCGTTATTTTAGTTCTGTAAAGCTAAGGTGGGCTTTTATCTATAACAAATAAAATGTGGGTTTTTCCACAACTCGAAAGTGAGCTTTATGAGCTTTGATAACTGTGTTTTCAAAGTGATATCAGGCATAAATGAAATGTTTTATGTTTATGTGAGTTCTCTTGTACCATCTGAGTTAACCGTCGTGCTTTCCAGAATTGTATGTTAACCATTTAGGTGTTAACTACTTAACGATCGGCTCTGAGTTAGTCAATTAGGTGCTTTCCAGAGTTAGTGCACTGTAGCCTGTGGTGTATGTGGTATCCTATTGAGGGGTAACCAGCCACGGTGATAATGACTGGTCAAGATTTGAACGTAACATCTATGGAAAAATGCTCGCGCGAGCTACTTATTGAATGAAATGAAAATGTTTAATAGGCACGGGCTCTTTTAAATGAAAACCCCGTTGCGCTATAAAATGAGATGCCTGATTTTCAATACTTATGATTATGTTTTCGGCAACGTGCCCACTAAGTACTATCGTACTTAGCCCTGCATATGTTTCTAAATGTGCAGGTTGAAGCGACGAGAGCGGAGGAGGGTTGAGTTAGGAGTTGAAGTCGTCTTTAGGAGAAGACTTGTATTATGTCTCCATTTTTTTCCGCTGCCAAACTCTAGATGTTTGAAACACTTTTGATGTTATGTAAATTATCTCACTGTAGTCTAAGTTCTGTTAATAACTTAGATTTCTTTTTGAATACTTGTTGAGTGATCTTCCGAGATCAACTCTTTTCTTATATATATTATAATCGAGGTCTTGTTCATAGAAATTATGTAGTCGTGTATGTATGTTTATTCAGTCAGTCCCTTTCTTCCCCGCTTCTTTAATCCAATCCCGGTCCCACCCCGGCTTCTGCCGTCCCTCGGGATTTGGGGCTGTGACAATATAATTCATCTTTTCTCGAATTAGAAACAACATTTTTCCAAATTCGTTGTCTTAGGGAGCATATTATAATCTTTACTCAATTAACAAAGATTCTTTTTAATCTTTATTAAACTCTTATGAAATAGGAATTTCATTTCTATTTCTAACTCGATTCTCATTCTTAACTCAACTATTACTCTTCTAATTATTATCTCGGCAATTCTTCTCGGTTTATTCTTAATTTACACGGTTTGAAAAACAACTTATTTAATTAATTTTAATTAATTGCTTTCAAAACTATTACTCGTATTTCATTATTTTCTTGATTAACCTATACGAGTATTTAAACTTAACTCGTCTAACATCGATTTTTCTCGACTCTTATTTATTTAATTAATAAATTTCTTTTCGTCTTATATTTGCTAAATTAAGACTAATTTCTTAATTAATAATTTATTTTATTCTTCAATTAATTTTTATTTCAATAAAAACTAGTTTATCTTATTAATTTATAAAATTTATTTTTGATTTAATTTAATCAAAACTCAAATCTTCAAATCTTATTACAAGAACACTTAGAACACTCAAAACACTTACTAGATATATTTTTCTATGTATTTTCCAATTCTTAACATTTTTAAAGCTTTAAAACTTCATTCTTTTATCACACTAAATCCTATCTTCATCTAGGATTCAAACTAACACTTTAACACATATTAATAACATTATAACATCAAAATCATCAAATCTTCTAAATCATCCTAAAGTTATTTTCTTTAAAAACTTCACATGCAATCGATTTTCTTCACACTTAATCAACATCAAAGATTAAATCATCATATCTCAAAATAATCTCATGCTCAAAACATCACTTAAATTATCAACAAAATCAACAAAATAATTTCTCCTTTTCTCACAAAAACTCACGGCATTCATATAATTTTTAGGGCAATCGGTTTTTCAATTTTTCAAGCACATAATTCCATTCTCAACATGATAAAAATCATAAATCAAGCATCATGATAACAATAACTCAAGAAATTCAAATTCTCCTATTTTTCTCTAAATATTCGGTATTAACCATATTTTAGGGTTTTTAATTTCTTTTTCTTCTCTTAATTCATCGATTAAATCCTAGAGTTCGATTCTCCTATCGATATCCTCACTTAATTCTCACATTGATAACATAGGTTTGCCTAAACATAAAATAAATGCCATGCATGCATGTTTTCTTTCTTTTAGGGCTTATAGAGATATATATATACAAGAAATCAAATGAATTATCATACTTTTGAAAATAAATTGGATCTTCTTCTCTTGATCTTCTTGAAATCGAAATGATGGGAAAAATAGGCTCAACTTCTAGCTTGGATTTTCTCTTGGAAGAACTTGTCTTGAATCCTCAAAGAAATACGAAACAACAATTAATCATCCATTTTTAGGGCTTAAGAGCCGAAAATTGTGAAGAAATAAGGATAATTATTGGATTTCAAACTCAAGAACTTGGAGAATTATTACCTTTCAACTTGGGGTTTGGAAGAACTAAGAGGATGATGATGATCTTCTCTTGATTTGCATGAGATTGAAGCTTGAATACAAGGCTTTAATGGAAGAAATTCCAAGTATGTGTGAGTGTGTGAATCTCACGGCATTAGTGAGAGAGAAGGAGAGAGTTTTTTTTTCTTCTTTGGCTTTCTTGAGAGATTCGAAAGAGAGAGAGATGGTTTGAATGAAAATAATTCTTCTTTTGTATGGAAAGAGTGAGAGATAGATGGATGAAAGAGTTTCTTCTCTTTTGCATATAGAGATAGATCGAAAGAGTGAGAGAGAGTAGATGGGAAATGCATGTATTCATCCACTTTATTTGATTTTGCCAAGATTTCCATCCAACAAATAGAATAATAATGATGATGTTTAGGTGTTGGAACTTGTATTAAGAGAGATAGATGGATGGTTTGATGTGATGTTTGTTTGCATGCAATCTTGATTACACAATTTACTAAGATCTTGTTCATTACTAAAGAATAATCATAATTGAAGCTACATAGTAGGTTTGAAGAGAGATTTAGGGAGAGAGATAGAGAGAGATGGCGGTGGAGAGGGGAGAGAAATGAGTGACATTTGTCTCGTTATTGTCACAGCCCCAAATCCCGAGGGACGGCCAAGCCGGGGTGCGACTAGGGATTGGATTAAAGAAGCGGGAAAGAAGGGGGATATGAATGAATAAACAGACAAATATAACTGAAATTACTATGAACAAGACTTTATTAAATAAAAGGAGTCAATCTTGAAAGATCGCTCGACAAAGTTGTTCTTAAAGGAGTCTAAGTTCAAAGAAAGAAACTTAGATCTAAATTTATACAATAACTGAAACTAGGTTGCAGCGGAAAAACGTAGAAAATGATAACACATATCGAATGTGAAATCGAGGCTCAATTAACTTTACTTCTTTAAAGACGACCTTTACTCAACCTCCTCCGCCTTCATCACTTAACCTGCACATTCAAAAACAAACATGCAGGGCTAAGTACAAAAGTACTTAGTGGGCACAATGCCGAAAACAACTCACAAGAGTTTTTTTATTATAAAATAATCAAACATCTTTTCATAAACATTCGTATAAGACTCTTACTGTTATAAACTTAATTTCTGTATGACACACTGTGGGTTTTTAACTCACATCCGATAGTCTGGAAAGCACCTGTGGGCTAACTCAGAAACTGTCCCTCTGGATAGCACCTGTGGGCTATCTCAGAATTTGATCGTTTAGTTGGAATTATCTGGATAGCAGCCTAAGGGCTATCTCAGAATCCAATACTCTGGTTAGCACCTGAGGGCTAACGCAGAGAGACATAAGAGAATTCATTTGCACTGATAGACACTTTAATACTCATCTATTAAAGCAATATGTAAACACCTTCGAGCAACGCTCTCATATAAATACTTTAATACTCATTTATTAAAGCAAAACGTAAACACCTTCGAGCAACGCTCGCATATAAATAAGGCAGTAATTGATACACTTTCGAAAAGCCCACCTCGTTCGTTTACAGAACTATTACTCGTGCTTTCGTCTCTGATCTTCCGTCCTGTCTTCTAACCTCAATTTCCTCCTTCTTCGAATGCAAACAAACACATTTTAATAATCGGTTGAGACGTTAAAAGAAATAGAGAATCGGAAACGGTTAAGTCTTTTAGGCTCTTAGGCATTTGCACGTTAAACTAACTTCTTTAATTAAACGGGAACGAGACTCGAACACATCTCGTTTAGCACTTGCTCGGTTTCTTACTCGACACTGAGGTCGGTTAATAATGGTAGTCGATAACTCATAACAACTTAAAAGGTCTTAAGGAATTAAGTTGAAAAGAATTCAACTTGTGAAAATGAGTTTTGGAAATTCACTGTACAGGTCAGTAACCATCACGCAGAACAGGGGTTTTCGAAACAGGGGACGCACCCTATACCAAAAGAAAGCCACGGATGTCTAGTTTACTCTCCAATTTGCGGATCTCGATTTCGTTAAACAAGCTAGGAGATATGACAGTTTCCGTGAAACGTCGCAAAACAGTCCGAGTTTAACCCTAGGGCTCGATAACTCGGCGCACGGCTTCCTAGGTTCGATTTATGATAATCCTCTGTTTTTCACACGAAATTACTGACTCAAGGCA
The DNA here is from genome assembly GCA_029490685.1 of Schizonepeta tenuifolia. Lineage (NCBI taxonomy): Eukaryota > Viridiplantae > Streptophyta > Magnoliopsida > Lamiales > Lamiaceae > Schizonepeta > Schizonepeta tenuifolia. Next base: position 254,012 of record JANLIY010000032.1, read on the forward strand.
GTCAACACGTATTTCCATACATGGTGAACTCCTTTTCAATTCTCGGTTATAAAATACGACGATCAAAACCTCGTCGTTCGAACTATACAATTACTATACCAATCTAGTTCTCGTTTCACAACTTAACATCTCGATTTCAATTAATACCTATCATTTCGTAACTCGGATTAACACGTCGTCAACTACGAACTTGATCACTTATCGATAACATTCATTAATCTCCAATTATTTTCCTTATTCGACATTTCTATCAACAATTTCGTTCATTCATTTGTCTCTTACGATTTCATTATATTTTTAGAAAAATTCCAATTAAATCATATAATCATCTAACATCAATTATAATACTAATCTATTATTATAACATCATTAGGATCAAACCTCATTGAACCCCCAATTTCTCACATAAAATCGGTAATAACAAATTTAATAGGAGGGATTATTTTCTTCCTTAATTCGATCCATAAATCCCTTCCTAAGCTCATTACAACATGAATTAACCATTGATTAACCCTACAACAACATTAATTGAATTTCAATGCCTCAAACCCTAACCCCTAAATCGGTTCATCATTAGAAATTAGGGAAAATGATTCCTTCTTTGCATAATTCATCAATTAAACCACTCCTAAGCTTAACTATCCAAGCAATTAAGCTCAAATCATTAACCCTCTAACACCCCTAAAAATCGGTCACCATTCGGAATTTAGGGCTTTTGATTTTTCTCATCAATTAACCACAACAATCAATTATTATCCATCTAATTTCAAGAATTAAGACTTAATTAATCCTAATTCCAATCCACTAAAAAAATCGGTCAACGATAAAACATAGGAGAATTAAATTTCCAAATGGATAGATTAATGGAGGAGAAGATTACCTTGAATAATAAAGAAAGTAGAATGGAATTTGATGGATGATTGATGACTTATGAAAATTTCCTTGTCCAAAGCTCCAAGTTCATCAATGGAGAAAGAAGAAAATCGGAAGAGGATTATGTATGTGTGTATCGTGAGTGAGAGGGAAATGAGAGGAAAAAGATGACAACATTTGGTGATATATAATTTGTAATAGGTGTCCAATTAATAATATTAAAATACTAATTGGAATGGATGAGTCATAAGGTATAAAGTAGAGAAAAAATAGAAATATCCTAATTGCAATAGAGAGAAGTCGGTCAAGAAGAAAAGAATTTTTCCAAATACCGCATTTTTCAGCTCGTTACGACGTTATAAAAATCGCGTAAATAAAAACGTATTTCGGCTCGTTTTCGTCAAATTTCAATTTAACCAATAAATCCGAAATATTTTTCTTACTCGGAAAATAATATTTAAAACTTAAATTCCGACAAAACCTCAGGACGTCACAGTCCGAGTTTCGTCTGGAAAAATCTTAAAAACGAACTTTTTCGGGCGAACTCGTATCGCAATTTCGTGAATGTAAAAATCAGACGGTTTCCCGATCTGAGTTCTAGAATTTAAATTTTTATCGTCCGCGAAAACCAAATACAGTAGTCGTTCCTCCGACTTCTATAATTTATTTTCTCAAACGGATTTCACCTTTGGTCTTAGAATTGAAAATCGGGATCTAAGGCGTGCAAAGCCATAATTATTATTAACTTTAAATTTTTAACGCAGAAGAAATTTTCCAGGGTATTACAGTTATTTTATTACGGGTATTAATCACCCGGTCGTAAAAAGTTTTCCGGATAAAATGGTCCGTATTATTCCATTTATGCTAAAAACGGGTCTAATCTCTCCTCGTCTCGTTTCCGACATTAAAACATCTCAAAACTAATTCACATCTCATTAAAAAGATTAACGATTCCGATCAATTAATTTTTAAGTCTAAATTTCGTATAACGAAGAAAACTTTAGAATTAGTTGGCTTATTAATCCGCTTATTAATCCTTTAAAGATTAAATCCTCGTAACTCTTCTCAAATCTTCCTAATTTCTTGCTAAAACCCTGGATTTTTTGCATGATTTTACACTCTTTTGGATTTTAGTCTACTTAATACTAGAAAAAAGCCTTAAAAAGCAGCACCATTAGTTGACCATTAAGAAAGGAACAAGGTCAAGGAACAACGGACAATAACAAGTTCTTCTCCTTTGGGCACTAGAACGCCTTCTAGCAAGAGTTTAGGTCTCTTAGTAAGTATCGTTACAGGGCTAAAGCAAGGGAACAGGAGGTCCGAGGCGCCTTAACGCTACTGTTCAGTACGTTAGACTGCTTACCCTCTCTCTCATCCTGAACAAGAGCTCTTCTTTACCTGGCCAGAGGAGAAGCTAAGCGCTACAAAGCCGGGACGTCTAACTCCCCTAACTGGAAAGCCCGTGAAAAGCAGCTCTCTTCGAGGGCTTCCTCTCTGGCGGCCACTTTCCTTACCTTACCCCCGCTACACTCTCACTCCAAGCTAGGCCTGCTGAGCAAGATGCATTGCGATTTCCTCTTCTGTGTACGCACCGGAGTATGACCCGGGACGGGAAGAGAATCCATTCTCCGGCGAGCTTTCTCTCATAAAGCCAAAGACGCCCCAAGACAAGGTCAAATGGGAAGAGGACATGGTCAATAGAACCTGGGACAATCGGTGCGGAAGAGTACTGGATTTGTAGAAGTCGAAGAGTTCCTTCTTTCTTGCTTTGTTCTTTCCTGTTGTTTTCTTTTAATGATGAGTTGTCCTTTTGGGACCCGTTTGCTAATCTTCTATCTTATCTCAATGATCTTAGAATTAATTCTAGGTTCAAAGATTTTAATTCAAATCTATTCTAAGTTCATCGGCGCATAGAAATTTCTCGGTTATTAACAACATTATTCACTTCCAATCAAAAATCTTCGGATTTTTTCTGAAAATCATACTCGTACTCATCTTCATATAAGCAAACTCAATATATACATCACATTATCATTTCAAGAAATAGACACAGATAATTTCACGTAAAAACACATAAGGGCATTTCAATCGTTTTACTCATTTATACTTATAAGGTTATTTAATACGCTCTCTAACGTTATAGAAATTCGGGGTATTACAATAATAGTTTAAGATATGGAATGTAAGATATGATTTTATCGTTTATAACTTTATATATTAAGTTAGAATCTTTATATATGTGGAATATAAAATACTGATAAATATTTATATACTATAAAATATGATAAATATTCTATTCTAATTCAAAAAATTTGAAAATGTAAATAAATTGGAGGAATTTGAGGGGCGCCACATAGGATTTTTTCAAAGCATGAATCGTTTTCCTTTTAATAATATATAATTTCGATTAAAACTATTTAAGCATACAAACTTTGATTGGAATTTCAATTTTCACATGACCTTTAATTTTGTTCTTTACAATCATTAACTTTAAACTTTGTCAATTGTTTCCATATTTAAATTTCGACCTAAATGAAATCTAACTTGGCATTTATGTGACCAATGGAAATATGCAGTGGAACAATCGGGATACAAAACAACGTACTTTTGCATATATAATGTCTAAAATTTGTTTATATAGAGTATTTATTATTATTATTATTATTATTATTATTATTGTTATTATTATTATTAAAGTTATAAAATTGTTTAGATCAATAAATAAATTATTTATGTTTCATCTTTTTTTGTTATGAATCCACCAAACATTCTTTTCTCACTTCCACCACCAAATTGACGATCAGCTGCAGCATTACCGATGTTGCCAGTCTGTCTCTAATAGAATTGAATGTCATGTGTAAAATAATAACTCGATTAAAGGTCGTGTATTTGAATTCCTTCAACTCTTTTTTCAAAAACTTATTAGAATTGTTTTTCTTAATTAGGTTTGGTAACATCCTTTTATTTTTAGTTAATCATTTAGTTTTTTTTTTCTTTGCACTACTCCTAATTCTTGCATTATTAAAAACATATAAGATTTTATCATAATAATAGTGAAATTATTTATAATATAAAGTAATTGTCATTTAAAACAATTCTTAAATAAACTATTAGATGTATAATGTAAAATTTTGTTCCATTGATATACTTATATAAAACACCACATATAAAATTGTTCAACTGAAAAAAGAAAAATTATAAGGTGTGTAGCACATCTAAAAATTTAGAAGGTGTAAAAAAGAATAAAATATAATATTAAAAATTAAATAAAATCATGCTAATTCAGATTTTAGACCGATCAAAAGTGATGTAGAAAACTAGGCTGTCTAGGGTACCTTTTTCGAAAATATCAGGTAGCCGATCCCAATTTTTTCAAATTTTTAGTACCCTACCCCCACTCTATATTAAAAATCGGGTATTCAAATACCCGAGAGGGTAATTCTGATCGGGTATTAGGGTACCCAAATTATCCAACATTATTATTATTATTATACTAATTATTATTATTATTATTATTATTATTATTATTATTATTATTATTATTATTATTATACTAAAAAATATTTGACATTATTCAAATCTAAATTATAACATATCTGTATCTCAATGATCCATAACAATCAATTGATCAAATAATTAATAAACAAACAATAACAATCAATAACACTACAAGAAAAAAGGTCATAGACCACACCTTATAGACCATGTGTTTTTTAGTCGTGTGGTGTATAACAAGATAGACCACGGGAGACGTCTTAGACGTTGTCTAATAGCATGAATATAGACCACGAGGTTTAAAATGTGTGGTCTATAACCGCCTAACAACAGATAATAGACCACGGCTGCTATTCGTGTGGTCTTTAACACAATCGACCACAGTAAATCCGTGTGGTCTAATACCGCCTGCTTATAACCAACCAAACAAAAAAATTGTATGTGCAACTTAATATTAAAAAAATATCACCAACATCGTTAGTCTATTAATATAAAATCATAAGCAACCTAATCAGTCACTCATACTAGAAAAACTAGAGTATACATATTTATATAATAAAATTATTAGTTATTTAATAATAGAATATATATATATATATATATATATATATATATATATAAATTAATGTAAAGCAATATAATATATATAAAGAAATATAATATATAAAAAAAGTAAAATTCGGGTTTACTTAGGTACTCAGATCAGGTGTTGGGTATACCCGATACCCGAAATATCTAAAATTTTCATCCCGTATCACAACCTGTTTACATGAACATGCGGGTAACGGGTACCTAATACCCATCGGATGTTTAGTCGGTACAATACTACTCGATTATTCGTCACCCGTTTAAACAGCCTATAGAGAAGTGTGTAACATATCACTTCTTTTCGGTTGATGAGGAATACTAAAAATTTCATATGAAATTTAAACTTTTAGAAAAATAAAAATAAGTACTCCCTCCGTCCAATTTAAGACTATCTACTTACCACAATTTTTTTGTCCAATTTAAGACTACCTACTTTATTTTTTTTACACGTATACCCTCATCTCTCTCCCTATTTACTACCCTTCGTCATTGATGACCCCACTTTACATCAACTTTATTTCTACTTTTTTATCTGTCACAGCCCCAAATCCCGAGGGACGGCAAAGTCGGGGTGCGACCAGGGGTTGGATTAAAGAAGCGGGGAAGAAGGGAGATAAATAAATAAACAGATAATGATTAAACGACAACTGATATCTATGAACAGATTTTATTGAAAGAAAGAGAGTCGACCTTGAAGGATCGCTCGACAAGTTGTTCAAAAGGACTAAGTTCATTGTACGGGACTTAGACATAAAGATAGGTTTACATTAACTCAAAAAGATTGGCAGCGGAAAGCGTAAAGCTTGACACAAGTTCTTCATCCTAACTACAACTCTTTACTCAACCTCCACCGCTCCCGACACTCAACCTGCACATTTATAAAACATATGCAGGGCTAAGTATAAACATACTTAGTGGGCACATTGCCGAAAACATATCATAAGTATAGATTAAATCAGGCATCTCGATAAATAGCACATCGGGGTTTTTCATCAAATACCCAAGCCTACTAAACATTTTCTTTCACTTTCACAATATAGCTTGGCCAAGCCTTTACTTGATGTTACGTTCAAACTTGCCCAACTTCTGTTTCAATGCCGGGGAAGAGTTAACTTCTTCCGCGCACGTTCTATTCACCGTGGCTGGCTACCCCTCAACAGGGTACCACACACACCGGCTACCGTGTACACTTAAACCCTGGAAAACCCTTTCTGGTTAACTCAGCGGTCCGATCGATTAGTTAACCCCTTTTGGCTAACTCAGAAAGGCACAAGAGAACTCACGTAAAACAAATATAGTTCAGGGCCTTCGATAGGTTCGTAGATCTGAGACCCTAGTGTTTTTCGACGTTTTATCCCATGACAACGCCCTCTAACGGTGTAGCTATTTCACTTCCTTGGCTCCGTATCGGTTAATAAACTGGTACGAATTATGGGATACATCTGAAAGGCCTTTGGGTAGCTATTGATCCCTAGGCGAAAGAACAGGGTAAAGAGAAGGTCCAGAAGATCAGTGTCTTTCGGCTTGGACATGCCCTTTGCTTGATATTGGGCGGAGTGGGCTTTGTTTGCAGCTTTGCAGAGACTCATCTATCGCGAAAGCTTACGAGAAATCTAGTTTTAGCCCAGTATTTCGGGCTTTGAGGAGGGTTAGCCACTTTGAGATCTCTCCCCTGCTCTCTGATTCTGCCGATACGATTATAGTATAGTCTGTACTAGAGGAGGTCGGATCAGGCGAACCCTGCCCAAGTCCTGAAGAAATACAATATAGAAATGGAAATTGAATCAAACACTGGTTCTCTTCTTCGAGCGTGCCTTGGCGATTCATGGGGAAATAAAGAAATAGGTTGAACCAAGTATGTCTTATCCTTGAAAGGTTGTACACGGAATCCCTAATTCCAATTGAAATGTACAGCGATCCGTAAGATTTCCTTTTCTTAGTATTATATGTTAAATATGTTAAATGAGGCCAGATGAAATGGGCGGAAAACTTTTTCATTTACGATCAACATCTTCTGGAGTTCTTCTTGAAAGAACTGATTACTAGTTATTTATTAAGCCCGTCTTTAATGCATACTAATTGAGTTTCGCCCCGGCGGGCTCCCGAAAAGGAATCTATTGATTCTTTCCCAATTGGTTGGACCGTAGGTGCGATGATTTACTTCACGGGCGAGGTCTCTGGTTCAAGTCCAGGATGGCCCAGCTGCGCCAGGGGTAGCCGGCGCCTTTCTAGTTAGCGCTTTAGTTTGATTGGTAGTAATGAATAAATCTTTTGGATAAATGTTTTATCTCTACAGGCCTCTTTGAATCCTTTCAATCCATATTTATTTTTGGAATGCTAAAAATTATACTTGAGCATCTAAATCTGGGCCACTACCAGTAAAAACATCTCTGAACAAGATTATAGCACCATGCCAAATGTGTCCGAATAAGAAAAGCAAATGAAGTATGTCCAAAAGTAAACCAACCCCTTAGACTGCTACGGAAAAAAAACATCGGATTTCAAAGTAGCACGATCAAATTCGCAAATGTCACCCAATTGAGCACGTATAACATATTTTTTCACAGTAACAGGATCGCTATAACTTACTCTATTGAGTTCGCCGCCGTAGAACTCAAGTTGCTTGCTGCTTCTCATTCTAAGTAAGGGCTGTAGCACTAAGTTAGAACTACTAAATACTAATCTAAAAGATTTCATGCCTTGATAATCACTTTAAAACACAGTTATAAAGCGATAAGTAAATATTTTCGAGCATCGCTCATTTGATTTGATATATAGAAAAGCCCATCTTTAAGCGTTTACAGAACTAAAACACGAGCTTCCGTCTTTGATCTTCCGTCCTGTCTTCTAAACTCGACTTCCTTCTTTGAAACCAAATAATCAAACTTTTAATAAACGGTCGAGACAAAAAGGAAAAAGAAAATCAAATTTGTTTTATGACTTTTAGGCTTTTGCATTTAACTACATTCTTTTGATTAACGAATAAAAGAGACTCGAACATTTCTCGTTTATAAACTAACTCGGTTCCTTTACTCGACACTTAGGTCAGTTAATATCTGGAGTCGATAACTTATAACGACTTAGAAGTTCACAAGGATCGAAGTTAAAAAGTATTCAACTTAAGAAATTAGGCTTGCAAAAGTTTCTGCACAAGGCAGAATTTCTGGAGTACATACAGAACAGAAAGCTACGGATGTCTAGTTTACTGTCCAATTTATGGATCTTGATTTCGTTAAGCGAGTAGAAAGTTATGACAGTTTCCATAACGTATCGCAAAACAGTCCGAGTGAAACCCTAGGTGCTCGTAAAATTCGACGCACGATTCCCTAGGTTTGATCAATGCTATACAACCTTTAAGCTCACGAAATTATTATCTTTTTACAGTCAAGACACTTGCTCCTTTGTCGTGAATACTTCATGTCTCTTGATTAAACAAACGACGAGCATTTACTCGTCTTTTTCAACTTACCAATTACTAAACCAAATTCCAATTCAATTTCCATTTCAAAATCAAATTCACGTTTCAAACTTCTAACTTCTATATTCATTTCTCGAATGAAAATATTGTCAACTACAATCTCGTTTATTAAACGACAACAATCATTAATATCAAATTGGTTTTCCTTATTCGACTTTCCTATCGGCATTTAAACTCGATTTCTCGTCTCTTGCCGATATTTCAACTTCTTTAGAATTCGTTCAAATTTTCCGATTACGTTCCTTGATTACTAAGATTAACGAATATTCAAACCATAAACCTAAATCATTATCCAATCTCGACTTATCAGCGATTCTTCGTCTCTTACTAAAATTTTAATATTTTCCGATTTTGCTCAAACTTTTCACTAACGTTCATCAACTACCAAGATTCACTAATATGAAAACCATATACTCAAATTATTATCGAATCTTAACTTATCGTCGGTTATTCGTCTCTTACGATTTCTATTTTATTTTTAGAAAAATCCAATTAAATTATATAATCATCTATACACTTACTACATCTCATTTATATCATTATATCAACCAAATCATAACAATTTCTCCATCAAAACCCTATTTCTTTCTCTCTTACATTTTGGTTTCTATTTTTAGAAAAAACTCCACTCATCTATCAATCCATAAAGCAATAATCCACCAATCAATCATAAAAAAAAAATCGAACTAAACATTAAATCCCTAATTCCCTTAAATTTTCGATATTCACAAAATTATTAGGAGGATGATTTCCCCATGATTTCTATCCATGAAATCCATTCCTAAACACCTAATAGCATGTATTAATCATAGAACATCATGCTTCTTCTTCCCCAAATTTTCAAAAAAAAAAAAACAATATTGAGGAAAAGAAGTTTTGTTTGGTTCAATCCGTAGAGGAAGCTCTTACCTTGTCGATTATGGACTCGGAAATAAGATCGATTGGTAGATGAATGACTTGTGGAGCTTTGAAAGCTTGAAGAACTCAACAACGGAGGATTGAGAGAGATGAGAGAAAAGAGAGAGAGGGGAGGTGGCAAAAGAGGGAGAGAGAGGAAGAGAGATGATGAGGTGTTAAGTTAATTCCATAAAGTAGAAATAAACTATCAAAGGTGATGACTTACACATACATAGGCAGTTTATGTGGAATATTTTTACCAAAATATCGCGTTTTACGGGTCTAATACGACGTAATAAAATCGAGAAATTAAAACTTAGACGGTTACGTTTTTGACGAAATCTAATTCGACCGTTAGATTAGAAATAAATTATTTACTCGGAAAGCATATTTCGATTTCCGAAATCCGATGAAAAGTCGGGATAAGACAGTCCAAAATTCGCCCTGAAAAATAATAAAAACTGACTTTCTCCGGTGAACTCGTATCGCAAAAAAAGTGAATGTAAAGTCTGACGGTTTTTAGATCTGAGTTTTCGAACGAAAATTTTATCGGACGCGAAAACCCTAATACAGTAGTCGTTCAACCGACTTCTGGAATGTATTTTCAGAAACGAATTTCACCGTTAGTCTTAGAATCAAAAATCCTTAACTTAGGCGTGCAAAGCCTTAATTAATAATTAAATTTTTATTTTAACGACGGAAGAAATATCTGGGGTATTACATCCTACCCCTCTAACAAAAATTTCGTCCCGAAATTTGCATACCTTCTTCAAAAAGGTAAGGGTACTTTTCTTTCATCTTTTCTTCGAGTTCCCACGTGGTTTCTTCTTGCCCGTGGTGATTCCATAGCACTTTAACCAAAGGTATCGACTTATTTCTTAATTCTTGTTCTTTTCGATCCAAGATCGATAATGGTTTCTCTTCATAACTTAAGTCGGACTTAAGAACAACGTCTTGCTGGTTAATTATGTGCTTAGGGTCAAAGATATACTTTCGTAATTGAGATACGTGAAACACGTTATGGACACTTCCTAGACTTGGCGGTAAGGCCAATCTATAAGCAATAGGTCCTATTTTCTCCAAAATCTCATAAGGTCCTATAAACCTTGGTCTGAGTTTACCCTTAACACCGAATCTAATGATTCCTTTAGACGGAGAAATCTTGAGGAAAACCTTATCCCCAATTTCAAAGCTAAGATTGGTTCGACGATCGTCGGCGTAAGACTTCTGTCAGCTCTGAGCTTATTTCATTCTAACTCAAATCTGTCGAATGATCTCGATCATTTCACTGACCGCATCGGGTCATAGGTTCTTTCTTTCACCTACTTCATCCCAATAAAGTGGTGACCTACACTTCTTTCCATACAATGCCTCGTAAGGCGCCATTCATATCGTTGCTTGATAACTATTGTTGTACGCGAATTCGACTAATGGCAAGATCTTTTCCCAATTCTCACTTCTATCCAATACTACTGTTCTTAACATATCAATGAGTATCTGAATCGTTCTCTCGGATTGTCCATCTGTCTGAGGAAGAAAAGCAGTACTAAAATTAAGTTCGGTACCTAACTCCTTCTTCATAGTGATTCAAAATCTCGAAGTGAATTTGGCATTTCTATCAGACGTTATTGACTTCGGGATTCCGTGTAGACGTACAATCTCACGGACATACAACAGAGCTAACTTCTCTAAACCATAGGTAATTTGGATTGGTAAAAAGTGAGCTGATTTTATGAGCCTATCGATAACTACCCAGATGGCAGTATTTTCTTTCTTAGTCCTGGGCAAACTTGTCACTAAATCCATGGCTATATCTTCCCACTTCCATGTTGGAATACTTAATGGCTGTAACAACCCGTATGGTCTTTGGTGTAGAGCTTTCACTTGTTGACAAGCCAGACATCTTTCTACAAACGAGGCAACATCTCGTTTCAAACCGTTCCACCAGAAATTCTTTCTTAAATTTTGATACATCTTCGTACTCCCTGGGTGTGCTGTATATGGCGTATCGTGAGCCTTACTCATGATATCGTTCTTCAATTTGTTGTCTTCAGGGATACAAAGTCTGCCTTCAAATAAAATTGCATTATCTGGTGCTTCGGAAAACCGTCCGGTTTATCCGTTCTTATCCTTAGTCGAAGCTTCTCAATCGACTCGTCCTTTCTCTGCGCACTTATGATCCTTTCTCGTAAATCCGGTGTAGCTATAAGTGCTGCTATATGGGTCGTTATTTTTTCAGATGTATCGAGCACTTCTAAGTTCATTTTCTCAAATTCTCGTACAAGAGTTTCTTCCTCAACAAAGAGACATCCTAACTTGGTTGGAGTCTTGCGACTCAGCGCGTCAGCTACAATGTTTGCTTTTCCTGGGTGATAGTTGATTCCGCAATCATAATCCTTGACTAATTCGAGCCATCGTCTTTGTCTCATGTTCAATTCCTTTTGCTCGAAAAAGTACTTCAAACTCTTGTGATCCATAAAAATCTCAACCCTAACACCATAGAGATGGTGTCTCCAAATTTTCAACGCATGTACAACGGCTGCTTGTTCTAAGTCGTGGGTTGGATACTCAACTTCATGAGGTCGTAGTTGTCGTGAAGCATAAGCTATCACCTTTCCATCTTGCATCAATACACACCCTAATCCGTTCTTTGAAGCATCTGTATAGACCACGTATTCCTTATTTGCTTCTGGCAGAGCCAGCACGGGTTCTGTGGTTAACTTTTCCTTAAGTGTCTGAAAACTCTCCTCAGATTCATCCGTCCATTTGTACTTGTTTTCCTTCCGTAGCAGTTGCGTCATAGGTCTAGCAATTGTTGAGAATCCCTCAATGAATCTTCTATAATAGCAGGCTAAACCTAAGAAACTCCAAATTTCGTTCGGAGTTGTTGGCGATTTCCAATTGCGTACTGCCTCTACCTTGGCAGGATCTACTTTGATGTCTTCAGCTGATACTATGTGTCCAAGGAACATCACTTCCTTCAGCCAAAACTCGCACTTACTAAATTTGGCGTAAAGTTTCTCAGTTCTAAGCGTTTCTAACACTATTCGCAAGTGTTCCTCGTGCTTCTTCTCATTCTTGGAGTAAATGAGAATGTCGTCGATGAATACTAAGACGAATTTGTCTAAGTACAGGTGAAAAACTCGATTCATGAGATCCATAAATACTGCGGGAGCGTTAGTCAAACTGAATAGCATAACTGTGATACCCCGAGTTTTTATCCCTTTAGAGAGCGTCTAATTAACCGAGTAAGTTCAAAGATGAGAATTTAGGAGTAAAATTTTTCTTTTCTAATCGATGAGTTTTGAATAAAACGTTTAATTTGCCTTGTGAATCTTGTGTGAATTTATTTGTTCAAATTATCTGAGATGATGATGATGTGATTTGTTTGTTGAGTCGTTTATATGAAAATGAGTATGAGATTAAATTCCAGAAAAATCCCGAGAAGTTTGTTTAATTAAGATAACATAACGTTAATCGCCGAGAAATATGTTTACGCCGATGAACCTAGAATAGAATTAAATTAGAACCTTCGAACTTAGAATTTCTTTTAAGATAACTAAGATAGGATAAGAACTTATCCGAGAATTGAGACGAGAAATGAGGCATTAGTCTTGAAAAGGATTAATAACCGAATTAATAAGCCGATTAAATTCTTTTAAGAATTAAAGGACTAAAATGATCGAAGCCTTTAATCTTTTAATTTGAGACGTGACATAGGATTGGGATGAGTTAGTGTCAAAAGTGAAACGAGAAGAGGTTAGACCCGTTAATAGAACAAAACGGAATTAATACGAATCGTTTTACCCGGAAAAACCTTTACGACCGGATAATTAATACCTGTAACGACACGACGACGACACGTGTCAACCACCTCTCTCCCTCTCTTGCCACCTCACAACCCTCTCCCACCAACCCTCAATTTCCAAGACCAACAAGACATAGTGGTGTCTTGTACATACATTGCTTGAATTATACAAACAAGTTAACTTCAAATCAAACCATCAAATCTTGTTTTTACAATTTCCAACAAGTTTAATTCTTTTTCACTTTGTTGAATTTTGAATCCTTTTCATCCAAGACAAGAGAGGAATGCAGCAACTTATTCATTCATTTCCATCTCTCTCTCATTTCGATCTCTCTCTCTCTATGCAACAAGAAAAACTCTCTCAAACCCTCTCAATCTCTCTACTCTCGGCATTCCATCTCTCTCACACCTCCATTGATTTTTCCTCACATGCAACTATAGGTTCAAGCTTATCCTCCATGGAAATGAAGTAGAAGCCATTAATCCTCCATCAATTCCATCCATATTTTCAAAGAAAGGTACAAATTTCCAAGTTCTTGAAGTTGAATTCAAGAATTTTCCAACATTTTTCTTTAGTTTGATTCCTAAAAACCTATGGATGATTAATCCTATATTCTTTCTTTTTCTTTGAGGATTCAAGAAGATATCCTTCTTCTTTTCAAGATCCAAGCTTTGAAGCTACCATTTCCATCCATTTCAATCCCAAGAGCCAAGAGAAGAATTTCCATTTATTTAAGTATGATTTCATTTGATTAGTTGTAAAATGTATGTCTATAAGTTCTAAAGGAAAGATCTATGCATGCATGTTATTTAATTTATGTTTAGGCAAACCTAGGATATGCATGTGCTAATCGAGTGAGAAGAATTCGTTAGGAGAATCGAGCACTAGATGTTAATCGATGAATTAAGAGAAGAAAAAGAAACTAAAACCCTAAGAAAATGATGAATGCCAAAAAAATATAAGGAAAATAGGAAAAATGTGAATCTTTGAGTTATTGTTATTTTGATGCTTGAATTGTTATTTTTATCATGTTAGTAATGAGATTATATGCATAAAAAATTGAGGAATAAATTGCACAAAATGTGTGCATGTGTGTCGTGTGTTTTAAACAAAAATGGAGAAATTATTTTGTTGATTTTGTTGATGAATTGAGTGATGTTTTGATCTATGAAATGATTGTATGTTGTGTTGATATTATCATACATGTGTTAAATGAAGAAAATATGATTACATGTTGAAATTTTTGAAAGAAATTAAGTGTAGAAATAATAAAAATAATTGGATGTTTAAGTATTTCAATGTATGTATGAATGATAGTTTGAATATGAAATAGAGATAGAAGTATTGATAAAAAGACTTAAAATATAAAAGCTTTTAATTAAATAAAAGATGAAAGATGTATAAAAGATTTATTAATTAAATGCTTTGTATTAAAATTTAAAGACTTGAAATTTTTACTAAAAATATAACAAAAAGATCTTTTATAATAAAGTGAAGAAATTCATAAAAATGTTTATCAAAAGATAAAGAAATTATTAAGCAAGAAATAGCTTAAAGGTTTAAAACAAATAAAGAAGAAATTATTAAAGAAATAAACAAAAATAAACAAAACCGAGTTAAGAAGAATTAATCGATAAGAAATAAAAAGGAAGTTAAATTGAGTAAAGAAAAGATGCTAGACGAGTTAAGATAGATACTCGTATAAGTTGATCGAGAAAATGAAAATAAAATAAGATGTCGAATAATAAGATTGAAAGAAGATTAATTAAATAATTAATTGAGTACGTTATTTCCAATCAAGCGAAGAAAAGATAAACCGAGATATTAATTAACGGAATAATATTCGAGTTAAGAAATGAGAATCAAGTTAGAATTTAACAAGAATTTATAAATTCAAAATAGTTTATTAAGAGCTAAGAGAATTTTTGTTAAATAAATAAGAGTTATAAAATACCTTATAAGATAGCGGATGTAGAATAAAGTGTTGTCTATATAAATAAGAAAGATAGAATCAATAGTTTAAGCCTTCATAAAAAGAATTGCATAATCGAGTTAGGCCTTAAAGTCAAAATGGAATGCATGTTAATGTGTCTTGAAGTATGTTTGTTTTATAAGATTTCATTGTATGTGTGAATATGTGTTTAAATGCATGATGATATTATATTGTAAAAGATGATTGAATTTGTATGATAAATGATTGATTGTTAAATTGAGAATGAACTAAAGACTTTGAAAGAAAGCTCGAGTAATAGAATGATAACAATGAAGTTATTAACTAGAACGAGAATAGTATACGAAGTTAAGTAGTAGAGTTAACCTTTTCGAATAGAGTTAATGAAATAAAGACGAGAACGTGAGATTTTTAGAAAAGTTAGAACGAAGAGAGCGACGACTCAAATAGAAGTCCGTCAGTTTAAGTCCAACGCCTTTGTGTCCGTCTTTCATATATCTTATCTATCGATGTCGAACTATGAAGGATCGAGCCAGATGGATCGTTAAGCAAGGACAAATAGCCCTAGACCACCTAGCTAGTTCTTCGGAAGTCAGGTGGGCTTTTCTGAACCAAAATCTATCGATGAAAATTAGTATGCTATTGAATATTATGATATGTTTTTCAAATGTGATTGACTTGCCATTTTATTGAAGTTAGTATGTGTTATCATCTATGAGGATGTGATTATCCTGTGAAAGCAGGAACCCACGTGTGGTAGATGTTGAGGTGACTGTAAGCCTTGCTTCGGTTAGGCCGGTCACAGTGTTTGAGAAGGAGGCCTACTTCTCGGCACATGAAGTTATTTGTGATAGATGATACATGCTATTATATTATATGATATTTGACTACGCAGTCCGTTTTAAATAAAAATGTTTTGACATGCACAAGTAAAACCGTTTTTAAAACTGCTTATATACTTGTGATGTTTGGCAAGGCAAGTTCAATTAATATAGCTTTAAGAAGCACCTTTATTCAAATGTTTTGGCTTGTGTTCACTGAGTACGAAGTACTCAGCCCTGCGTGTGTTTCTAAACATGCAGGTTGACTGGATGGCGATGGCGTGGATACTTGGTGGTGTGGTTTGGTTTTGTTGGTTAAGTTTCGTTGAATTTCAGACTGGCATTTGTACGTCTTCATACGTGCAAGTGTTGGGAGTTGATGTTAATTTCCGTTGCAATCTTTTTGAGCTAATGTCTGTTGAAGTTAACACTTTTATTCTCATGTTTTTGATTCCGAGCGTTGTGCTCGAAGACTTTGAATGCTTGTTGAATTCGTAACCCCTTTAACTTGTAATCCCGAGCGATGGGCTCGAAACTTGATTTGTTGTTGAACATGTTTCCTTATCTTGATGTATATATTCGTATGATTCCTCTTTTTGTTGGAATTCCCTTCCCATCAGCATGATTTTCTTGTTTGAATTCCCGTTCAAAGTGAAGTTGAGATGCTCGGTTATTATTCTTTATGGTTTTGAAAACCAAATTCGATTGCCTTATATTCCGCCTTTGTTTTTCCCCGAGCATGTTCCCTTTATTTGAGTTAGTTCTTAGTTGTTTAGGTTTGTTGTTGTTCGTAAGTCGCACCCCGAGAGTCGGGGCGTGACAATAACTAGGAATTCGTAATGGCCATATCTGGTCCGGAATGCAGTCTTAGGTATATCCTCGGGTTTAATTTTCAATTGATGATACCCAGATCTTAAGTCTATTTTCGAAAAGACACCTACGCCTTTAAGCTGATCAAAGAGGTCTTCTATCCTTGGCAAAGGATACTTATTCTTAAAGGTGATCTTATTTAGCTCTCGATAGTCTATGCACATTCTCATAGAACCATCCTTCTTTCTGACGAACAAAACAGGTACTCCCCAAGGTGAAACACTCGGTCTAATGAAACCAAGGTCTAACAACTCTTGCAGTTGGATCTTAAGCTCTTCAAACTCTTTTGGTGCCATCCTATACAGGGCTTTTGATTTGGGGGCTGATCCTGGTTCTAAGTCAATTGTGAAATCTACATGACGGTCGGGTGGTAAACCAGGTAATATTTCTGGAAAGACATCTTCATATTCGTTAACAATCTTCATATCTTGTATGGCTTTTTCGGTTCCCGGTTCTTCACTTAGGTATACAAGGTAAGCTTTGAAATTCTTCTTCTTCATCAACTTCTTGGCTTGTAGGGCGGATATTATCGGTATCCTCCTGCCCATTGCAATCCCATGAAATTCTGTCGGTTCTTTTCCTGGGGGTTGGAAAGAGATTTTCCTCTCGTTGCAGAGAATTGTGGCATAATTCTCAGACAACCAGTCCATTCCTAAGATTATATCTACATCCCACATTATCATAACGTTCAAATTGTTCGCCTTAACCTTAAGAGTCCCAATTTCTAATTCTAGGTTAGAGCAAACATGCGTGGAAGTAGTGATCTCTCCTGAAGGTGTAGCTACTCTCATAGCGTGTTTAGCTCGTACAGGTCTGATATCTAAGTTATCCGCACACGAGCCAACAATAAAAGAATGCGACGCGCCAGTATCAAACAATATCTTAATAGGGGTATTATGAAGTTTACCCATACCTGCTAGGTTTCCCTTGCCCTTATTCTGCGCACCTTGTTTGATCGCACATGCCCTTGCATTCTGTTGCTGTTGAGCATGCTGATGGAATTGCCGCTGTGTCATCTGCTGTTGTGGCTGTGCTTGAATTGCCCTCAATGGCTGGGGCTGTCCATACTGATTTTGTCTTGCCGCTTGCAACGGTTTCGGGCAATCCCTCTTAATGTGCCCCTTCTGCCCGCAGTTAAAGCAACTTCCCGAGTTTGCTTGACAGATTCCGAAGTGTACCCTATTACACTTGGGACAGGCAGGAACGACAGCTCTCCCTTGGTTGTTTCTTTGTTGCCCTTGAGGCTGACCTTGTTGGTTATTTTCTTTCCATGGTCCCGCTTGATTATTTCCTTGTAAGTACAGTCTCGACTGACTGTTTCCCTGCCATGGCTTCTTGCCATAATTGTTATTCTGGTTAGGCTGCTGATAGCCTCGCTGATTCCCATTCTGATTTCCTTGATTGTTGGAGTGCTGATAGTAGCCACTGTTGTTTCCTCCATCCCATTTCCTTTTTCCCTGGTAGTTATTATTGTTGTTGTTGTAATAGCCTCGATTCTGGGTTGGGGCTGGCGTGGGTGTTATAGTTTTCCTTTCATTAGGTACTACGGCCTCCATTTCCAAAGCTCGTCCTAAAACCTCAGTGTAGCTCAGTCCTCCATGGCTAGCTAGCGCTATACCAAACTCATGCTTAAGTCCCCCACGGAACTTCTTTGCGATCTTCTCTTCGGTATCTACCTAAGCAGGTACATACCTTGACAATTCACAGAACTTGGCATCGTACTCGGTCACTGTCATCTTTCCTTATTTTAAATTATAGAACTCAGCCTCTTTCTAAGCTCTATAGGTCTTGGGCACGTACTTGTCGTACAATGCTTCCTTAAATTCCTCCCATGTGAAACGAGCCAGGTGCTCCACGGGTATAACCTTCTGCCTAGCTTCCCACCAGTAGTCAGCTGGTCCGGAAAGCTGGAATGCAACGCATAACAGACGCTCTTCATTAGTACATTTGAGGAGTTTGAAAATTCTCTTAATGGTTCGTACCCAAAGCTCAGCATCGCTCGGGTTACCAGATCCATTGAACACAGGTGGGTTTCGTTTGAGGAATAAGTCCTTAATATCACGACGGGGTGGTGGTGGAGGTGGTGATGGTGATGGTGGTGGAGGGGTATCTTGTCTTTCTTGTTCCTCCTCTCTATCATTTTGTGATGGACGTCTACCATGTCCCCTGGGCTTACCAGGTCTTCCTCTGTTGTTAACTACTCTTGACGGCATTTTTTTTTGAATTATAGGAAACAAGAAATCTCATTAGCATTTTGAGTTTATGCTTTCGTTTTACTTACTAAACCATTTTCCAACTTAAACAAGTTCATGGAAAGAAATAGACCATAACTTCGATACTAGCTCTTTTAAACTTTTAACTTTCCAAGTTAAACTAGAATATTCATCTAAACTTTTCTTCTAATCGCGTTTAGAGAAACTTTCCCAAGATCAAAGCCCACTCTTGGGTCATAATATATATACATGTCAAAAAGAATATTAATTTTGCCTCTAACGAGGACTTATACAAAAAGTTAGACTACGACTACTCTGAACTAGCCTATCTATGTATCGGGTGCACTAACAGGTTGTATCTTCGTATCTACTGGAAGTACTAGAACGGAAACGATCCCAAACACTTCGTATCCACATAGAATACTATAAAAGAAGTCTACTGATCCGACTATGTACAAGACAAAAAGAACTTCTACTACTATGCGTCTAAGACGCTCTGCTCAACTAGCTGCGGTTAAGTCACTGCTGCCCTCTACAGCCTGAAACTCCTCAGGGTCCTCCTCAGGGTCCTTCTCCGGGTCCTCCTCCATCGGATACTCCTCCGGATCCTCCTCTAGATCCTCCTCAAAATCTGTACCAAAGGCGAACTGAAGTGCCTCGTCAACCCTCAAGGTGGTGCCGTCCAAAAGTATAAATGGTGGTGGTAAAGGCACGTCAGAAACTGTCCTCTCAGAGTCGTCCAAACTGGGCTCTACTGTACGCTTCTTCAGGGGAAGAAGGTGCTCAGGAAGTGAACTAGACACGTACACCTCTGCAGAACGGGCCCTGGATGGTCCCGCCTCAAACTGTCCTCGGACCCTCGTCCACTCAGCATAAATCTCCTCAAGTGGTGTAAGAGGAGATGGTAACTCTAGCAACGCAGCAAGCTCTGCGTCTCTCTCTAAGTACTCGGCTCCAAGAACTAACCCCTCACTAGGTGCAAGCATTGGCGGCAACTCTAACAGTGCGGCCATCTCCGGATCCATGGCAAACGGGCTCAGGCTCGGGATCAGTAGGGATGTGGAGGTAGGGAAAGTGCTCCTGAACTGGAACAGACCACATGACTCGACTCTCAAAAAATTGCTTATGTATGGCTAGAGCGAATCCAGAAAAGTCACAGATCGGCTCGGGGTCGTCACCGATCAGTGCAATGTGGTACCAGGCTATGCCATGTGCCTAACCGTGCCACTCGTCGGGCAGCCGTACAGGTTAGATCGGCTATTGCCTGACGCTCAGAAACAAAGTGACGAGCTGCGTAGAAGCGTGCAGCAAAGTCACTGACTAACTGCCCTATATCATGGTTCGGGTCCACCTCGTAGTCGTAGTACTCGTCCAAGATCTCGTCCACTACTGTACGCTGTCTCAGGGGTTGGCTCTTCCGAGACATGACACGTGTAGCAGGCATCCTACAAAGATTTTAAGAGAACACGGATCAGTAACTGGTAGGAATATAACATATCTTAAGGAATTCTTAAATTACAATTAGAATATTCCATTATTCCAATTGAAATACTTAACCACTTAATCACAACTTATCTTAATCATCTAGCAATTCAAGAAATTGCACTCAAACAATATACGTAATCAAACCATTTCCCACGATTTTCTTTCCATTTCTTTTAACTTATTATCTTTATTATTCTTATTATTTTTTATTTCATTTCCTTAAAAGGAAATTCTTACGGCTTTCATTCATAAAAACAAGTCGACTCCAACGAGTCTGTTGTTCATGTCACTTTACGCATGTGACATTCGTTTATTCACTTTGATTCCCTTTATTTTGTCCTTTCCGATCCGATCATTTTTTTTTTGAATAATTTCGAACCAATGCTTCTTAGAACATCTATGTTATCAAAGAATCGGGAAGGCCTTAGAATTCGTCTAGATTCTCATGCCAACAAAACATCTCAATCAAAGAAATTATAGCTCACATAGTTTCACATAGTTTCACATACTTTCACAAAGTATAGTACTCATACTTTCACATAATTCACATAATATCACAGAGTATAACTCTTATACTTTAATCACATTCATACTTGGCATACTTTATTCACATCATACTTGCATATTTAAACAAAAATTTCTTCTTAAAAGAAATCATACTTTTGAAACTCTTTCCTTACTTTCCTTGTTTGGTTGAGTCAACGTAGCGGGAGGTTGTTGTCTACACTCTTAAACTTAGTGTTACGACCTAACTTTACTTGAAAGAAGATTTAGGTGTAGAGCATATACAAATACTCCACCTTACTTACTGAAAGGAACTTGTATACTGAGCAGAAACGACTGCTCTGATACCACTCTGTCACAGTCCCAAATCCAGAGGGACGGCAAAGCCGGGGTGCGACCAAGGGTTGGATTAAAGAAGCAGGAAAGAAGGGGGATAAATAAATAAACAAACAATGATTAAACGACAACTGATATCTATGAACATATTTTATTGAAAGAAAGAGAGTCGACCTTGAAAGATCGCTCGACAAGTTGTTCAAAAGGACTAAGTTCATTGTACGGGACTTTGACATAAAGATAGGTTTACATTAACTCAAAAAGATTGGCAGCGGAAAGCGTAAAGCTTGACACAAGTTCTTCATCCTAACTACAACTCTTTACTCAACCTCCACCGCTCCCGACACTCAACCTGCACATTTTTAAAACATATGCAGGGCTAAGTATAAACATACTTAGTGGGCACATTGCCGAAAACATATCATAAGTATAGATTAAATCAGGCATCTCGATAAATAGCGCATCGGGGTTTTTCATCAAATACCCGAGCCTACTAAACATTTTCTTTCACTTTCCCAATATAGCTTGGCCAAGCCTTTACTTGATGTTACGTTCAAACTTGCCCAACTTCTGTTTCAATGCCAGGAAAGAGTTAACTTCTTCTGCGCACGTTCTATTCACCGTGGCTGGCTACCCCTCAACAGGGTACCACACACACCGGCTACCGTGTACACTTAAACCCTGGAAAACCCTTTCTGGTTAACTCAGCAGTCCGATCGATTAGTTAACCCCTTTTGGCTAACTCAGAAAGGCACAAGAGAACTCACATAAAACAAATATTTTCATGCCTTGATAATCACTTTAAATGTCACAGCCCCAAATATCGAGGGACAGCAGAAGCCGGGGTGTGACTGGGGTTGGATTAAAGAAGCGGGGAAGAAGGGGGCTAACTGACTAAACATACATAAAAGACATCAAACATTCAATGAACAAGACTTGAATATTATAAAGAAAGAGTTAATCGCTAAGGATTACTCGACAAAAGTACACGGAAGTAACTAAGTTCAAGTTTACAGACTTATGCTACAGTGGTTTGTTCAATATACATATTCTCAAAAGACTTAGAGTATTGCAGAGGAAGTAAGTCATAAGCTAAGACATCCTATCTCCTCAACTCAACTTCAACCACCGCCGCTATCATCGCTTCAATCTGCACATTTAGAAAACAATGCAGGGCTAAGTACAAAAGTACTTAGTGGGCACGATGCCGAAAATATAATCATAGGTATAGATAAATATGGCATTTCAAAAATTGTAGCACATCGGGGGTTTTATTAAAAAGGGCCCGTGTCTACTAAACATTTTCTGACTGTTTTTCTCAATTTAGCTTGCAAGCATTTTTCTGGTATGTTACGTTCAAATCTTGACCAATTCTCATTCACCGTGGCTGGTACCCCTCAACAGGGTATCACATACACCACAGGTTACAAAGTGCACTAACTCTGGAAAGCACTTAGCAGCTAACTCAGAGCCGATCGTTAGTTAACCTAATTAGATTAACTCTAAATCTGGAAAACACGAATGTTAACTCAGATAGGTACAAGAGAACTCACATAAAACATAAAACAGTTCATGCCATAATTATCACTTTGAAAACACAGATATCAAAGCGATAAAGAAAGGTTTTCCGAGCATTGCTCGTTTTGTTTTATATATAAAAGCCCACCTTGTGATACAGAACTAATAAGTACTAGCTTCCGATCTCCTAATCTTCCGTCCTTTCCTTACTGCTGGCTTCTTCCTTCATCGTAAAATAATAACACTTAAAATCGGGTAGCAAAAGATAATCGATCATTGAAAAATCGAAAAAGGTTTTAGTCGTTTCATTTCTTTAGTCAATTGCACTCTTACTAGTTCATTTTAATTAAACGGGAACGAGACTCGAATAAATCTCGTTTAAAACTTGAAAGGTCTCATACTCGACTCTTAGGTCAGTAGAGAGGGTATTCGATAGCTCAATACGACTTAAAAGATCAATAGGAACTAAGTTGGAAAGGAAATCAACTTAGGAAATTAAGTTTTAGTCCTTTAGACAAATTAGGCATTTTCACGTTTAACTAAATTTCTTTACTTTAACGGATACGAGATACTAAATCGTCTCGTTTAGTACTCAAGGCTCCATACTTGACACTGAGGTTAGTAGGAAGATAGTCGTCGAGTTATTATGGCATAAATGATCGAAAGAAACTAAGTTGCGAACGAAACAACTTAGAAGAATGAATTCTGAAAAATCACTGCGCAAGGCAGTAACTCTGGGGGCTGCCCAGAACAGGGGAACTGGAAACAGGGGATGAGCTCTGTACCGTTTGAAAGCTTGGGATGTCTAGCTTACGCTCCAATTTACGGATCGCAAATCCAATAAACGAGCTAAAAGTTATTACAGTTTCCGGCAAGGGTCGCAAAACTGCAGCGCTAACCCTAGTTGCTCGATAGAATCGACGTATAACTTCTTAGGTTCGTTCTAAGTTCTCGTATTCGATTTCTCATGAAACTTGACCCTCAAGGCAGTCAACACGTACCCCCGTACGTGATGAACTCCTTTTCAAAACTCGACCAATAGCACGACGTTCTAAACGTCGGCCTCCAACTAACATGTACTAAACCAAAATCAATTAACAATTTCTCGTTTCTAGTTCTCGACTATCCCTATAACTCATATTATAATAGCTCGAAAGCTCATGACGTCAACTACAAAGTTATACCTTAGTCCATCATAAAAAATATTATCAAGTTATAATTCTTATTCGACTTCTCGGTTATTAATTACGACTAATGGTTCGCCTCTTACGCAATTTTAAAAGTTATCGGATTTCGTTCATTTTCTACGTCATCAAACAACATCTAACGAGATTCATTTTCATGCATATCATCATTTCATATCATTACTATTTCTCAACTTAAAACGAGTTCTTCGTCTCTTACGACTCACGAAATATTTTTAGAAAATTCTAAATAAATTCATAACATCAATTAATATCATTAGGAACATTATTTCATCAACAAATCAACAACTAAATCAACTACATGAAAACCCTAAATTTTCTAATAATTTTCGGTATTAACACTTAATTAAAGAGGGTGTTTTTCTTCATCAATTAACATCATTTATCAAAGGGCTTTCGATTTCTCTTGGTTCTAATCACTAATTAAACACTTCCTAAGCATGATTATAACATCAATTGAAAGATTCAAAAATCCTACACATTTCCCCTAATTTTTGGTATTAGCATAGTAGTTAGGGTTCTTGATTTCAATCAATTTTAATCCCTAATTATCACATCTAACACATCTAATTTCACTAATCCAAGATCAAACATCTAATTCCATCACCCATAATTTTCGATCCAAAGAAGAAATAAAAAGAAATGGATTTTGGATGAATAGAATTAAAGAGGGAAAGATTACCTTGAAGATTAGTGAAGGAAGAATTGAAGTTCGATGGATGAATGAAGACTTGTGTGAAAACTTTTGCTCTAGAACTTGATCTTCAACAATGGAGAAATGAAAATGGGAGAGAGAGATGAGAGGGCAGCCGTGTGTGTTGAGGGAGGGAGGAGATGAGTGAGGATGACTAACATGTTATTAGACATAATATCTAATTTAGACTTAGGTGTAAAGTAGGAATAGTAATATAGTGAGTCATAGGTTTAAA
Organism: Schizonepeta tenuifolia; assembly: GCA_029490685.1. NCBI lineage: Eukaryota > Viridiplantae > Streptophyta > Magnoliopsida > Lamiales > Lamiaceae > Schizonepeta > Schizonepeta tenuifolia. Next base: position 278,984 of record JANLIY010000032.1, read on the forward strand.
CTATATTAAATGGAAATATCAAGCTAATGTGAGAGTGTAGAAGTCGGCTATAAGAGGGAAAAGAAGGAAAATACGCGTTTTTCCGACGCGATACGACGTTACGGAAATCGAACGACGAAAACGTAGCTTGGCACAAAATCGTCACATTCCGATTCGTCCAAAAATTCTAACGTACTAAACTTAATCGGAAAATAATAATTAAAAACTTAATTCCGATAAAACTCGGGACGACACAGTCCGAGTTTCATCCGGAAAATCATAAAAACGAACTTTCTCGGGCGAGTTCGTATCGCGATTTCGTGAATGTAAAAATCAGACGGTTTTCCGTTCTGAGTTCACGAACCAAAAACTTTTCGTACGCGATAACCCTAAATACAGTAGTCATCTAGCTGACTTCCGTAATTTATTTTCGGAAACGGATTTGACCGTTAGTCTTAGAATTCAAAATCGTAAACTTAGGCGTGCAAAGCCATTATTAATATTAACTTTAAAATTTTGAGATCGTAAGGAATTTTCGGGGTATTACATTAAAACACAGTTATAAAGCGATAAGTAAACATTTTCTAGCATCGCTCATTTGATTTGATATATAGAAAAGCCAACCTTTAGGCGATTACAGAACTAAAACACGAGCTTCCGTCTTTGATCTTCCGTCCTGTCTTCTAAAGTCGACTTCCTCCTTTGAAAGCAAATAATCAAACTTTTAATAAATGGTCGAGACAAAAAGGAAAAAGAAAATCGAATTTGTTTTATGACTTTTAGGCTTTTGCACTTAACTACATTCTTTTGATTAACGAATAAACGAGACTCGAACATTTCTCGTTTATAAACTAACTCGGTTCCTTTACTCAACACTTAGGTCAGTTAATATCAGGAGTCGATAACTTATAACGACTTAGAAGTTCACAAGGATCAAAGTTAAAGAGAATTCAACTTAAGAAATTAGGCTTGCGAAAGTTTCTGCACAAGATAGAAGTTCTGGAGTACATACAGAACAGAATTCTGCGAAAAAGAGGATCAAATTGGTACCAAACGAAAGCTAGGATGTCTAGTTTACTGTCCAATTTACGGATCTTGATTTCATTAAGCGAGTAGAAAGTTATGACAGTTTCTGTAACGTATCTCAAAACAGTCCGAGTGAAACCCTAGGTGCTCGTAAGATTCGACGCACGATTCCCTAGGTTCGATCAATGCTATACAACCTTTAAGCTCACGAAATTATTATCTTTTTACATTAAAGACACTTGCTCCTTTGTCGTGAATACTTCACATCTCTTGATTAAACAAACGGCGAGCATTTCCTCGTCTTTTTCAACTAACCAATTACTAAACCAAATTCCAATTCAATTTCCATTTCAAAATCAAATTCACGTTTCAAACTTCTAACTTTAATCTTCTAACTTCTATATTCATTTCTCGAATGAAAATATTGTCAACTACAATCTCGTTTATTAAACGACAACAACCATTAATATCAAATTGATTTTCCTTATTCGACTTTCCTATCGGCATTTAAATTCGATTTCTCGTCTCTTGCCGATATTTCAACTTCTTTAGAATTCGTTCAAATTTTCCGATTATGTTCCTTGATTACTAAGATTAACGAATATTCAAACCATAAACCTAAATCATTATCCAATCTCGACTTATCGATGATTCTTCGTCTCTTACTAAAATTTCATTATTTTCCGATTTTGCTCAAACTTTTCACTAACGTTCATCAACTACCAAGATTCACTAATATGAAAACCATATACTCAAATTATTATCAAATCTTAACTTATCGTCGGTTATTCGTCTATTATGATTTCTATTTTATTTTTAGAAAAATCCAATTAAATTATATAATCATCTATACACTTACTACATCTCATTTATATCATTACATAAACCAAATCATAACAATTTCTCCATCAAAACCCTATTTCTTTCTCTCTTACATTTTGGTTTCTATTTTTAGAAAAAACTCAATTAATTCATACACTCATCTATCAATCCATAGAGCAATAATCCACCAATCAATCATAAAAAAAAATTAAACTAAACATTAAACCCCTAATTCCCTTAAATTTTCGGTATTCACAAAATTATTAGGAGGATGATTTCCCCATGATTTCTATCCATGAAATCCATTCCTAAACATCTAATAGCATGTATTAATCATAGAAAATCATGTTTCTTCTTCCCCAAATTTTCGAAAAAAAAAACAATATTGAGGGAAAGCAGTTTTGTTCGGTTCAATCCGTAGAGAAAGTTCTTACCTTGTCGATTATGGACTCGGAAATAAGATCGATTGGTAGATGAATGACTTGTGGAGCTTTGAAAGCTTGAAGAACTCAACAATGGAGGATTGAGAGAGATGAGAGAAAAGAGAGAGAGGGGAGGAGGCAAAAAAGGGAGAGAGAAGAAGAGAGATGATGAGGTGTTAAGTTAATTAATAATTAAATTTTTATTTTAACGACGGAAGAAATATCTGGGGTATTACATTATCATCCCAACAACTTTATTCCTATTTTTTGGTCAATACCACCTCTTTTTTGTCATTACCATTATTTTTTTGTCATTATCTCACTAACCCTCAAATACGTCTTTATTCCACCAACTACCACTTTTCAGCTTTTCTTAAATCCCTTGCCAGACCCCAAATGGGTCATCTTAAATTGGACGGAGGGAGTATATGAATTAATCCACAAAAAGATAATTATTATATTATATATGTCACACCCCGACTCCCGAGGTGCGACTTACGAACAACAACACAACTTAACCAACTAACCATCACTCAAATACGGGGAACATGCTCGGGGAAACATTAATGAAAAGCAAACGCATACGAATAAGGTTATTCAAGACATAATGAAGCAATAACCGAGCATTTCAAATCAGATATCAACAAGGATATAATAAGTACTTCAAGTTGAGGAGAACGAGATTCAACAAACATTAAAACCATCGAGCACATTGCTCGAAATCCAAAAACAAGTATCAAAGTGTTTCAACAGACTTTCATTTCAAAAGAGTTGCAGCGGAAACTTGACTCAATTCCCAACATTCACACGTATGAAGACGTGCAAATGCCAGTCCGACATATCTGGGGTATCAACAAACATTCACACGTATGAAGACGTGCAATTCCCAACATTCTATTCGACTCAACCAAAAACACCACAACACCAAGCGTCCATGCCATCACCATCCTGTCAACCTGCACGTTTTAGAAATACACGCAGGGCTGAGTACTTCGTACTCAGTGAACACATGCCGAAAGCAATTGGAAAAAGATGCTCTTAAGGCTATATCAATTGAACTTGCCTTGCCGAAACATCACAAGCATCTATACGAGTTAAAACGGTTTTACTTGTGCATGCTAAAACATTTTCTTTTAAATAGACTGCGCAGTCAAATATAACATATACTTAACAGTATGCATCATCTGTCATAAATTCACTCACTGTGCCAAGAAGTAGGCCTCCTTCTCGAGCACTGTGACCGGCCTAACCGAAGCAAGGCTCACGGTCACCTCAACATTTAACATACCACACGTGGGTTTCCTGCTTTTCACAGGATGATAATAATCTCAAGCAAATAGATGATAACACATACCAAACTCAATAAAAACGGCAAGTCAATCGTATTTAAAAATCACATAATAATACTTAATAGCATAATAACATTCATCGATAGTTTTGGTTCAGAAAAGCCCACCTGACTTGCGAAGATTCTAGCTAGGCGATTTAAAGGCTATTGTCCTGGCTTATCTTTCCGTCCGGCTTGATCCTTCACAGTTCGACATCGAAAAGGAGATAAGATACTACGCAAGACGGATATTAGACGTTGGTCTTGACTGAAGGAATTCTATATGAGTCGATTTTCTCAAAACTATTTTTTTCTAAGACAATCTCGTATTCTCGTCTTTAAGCCATTGACTCTACTCGATAATTGGTTAATACTACTAACCAATGTCTTAGCACTTCTGTAATGCCCCAGAAATGTCACAGCCCCAAATCCCGAGGGACGGCAGAAGCCGGGGTGCGATTGGGGTTGGATTAAAGAAGCGGGGAAGAAGGGGGCTAACTGACTAAGCATACATGAAAGGCATCAAATACTCAATGAACAATACTCGAATATAATAAAGAAAGAGTTAATCACGAGTGATTACTCGACAAAAGTACAGGATAGTAACTAAGATCAAATTACAGACTTACACTATAGAGTTTTGTTCAATAAACGGATTCTCAAAAGACTTAGAGTTTTGCAGCGGAAGAGTCCTAACTAAAGCATCCTATCTTTTCAACTCAACTTCAACCGTTGCCGCTCACGTCGCTTCAACCTGCACATTTAGAAAACAATGCAGGGCTAAGTACAAAAGTACTTAGTGGGCACGATGCCGAAAGCATAATCATAGGTATAGATAAATATGGCATTTCATAATTGTAGCACATCGGGGTTTTGTTGAAAAGAGGCCCGTGTCTACTAAACATTTTCTGACTCTTTTTCTCAATTTAGCTTGCAAGCATTTTTCTGGTATGCTACGTTCAATCTTGACCAATTCTCATTCACCGTGGCTGGTACCCCTCAACAGGATATCATATACACCATAGGTTACAAAGTGCACTAACTCTGGAAAGCACTTAGCAGCTAACTCAGAGCCGATCGTTAGTTAACCTAGTTAGATTAACTCTAAATCTGGAAAACACGGATGCTAACTCAGATAGGTACAAGAGAACTCACATAAAACATAAAACAGTTCATGCCATAATTATCACTTTGAAAACACATATATCAAAGCGATAAAGAAAGATTTTCCGAGCATTGCTCGTTTTATTTTATATATAAAAGCCCACCTCGTAATACAGAACCAAGAAGTACTAGCTTCCAATCTTCGGATCTTCCGTCCTTTCTTTACTGCTGGCATCCTCCTTCATCGTAAAATAATAATACTTAAAATTGATTCATAAAAGATAATCGATCAAAGAAACTCGAAAAAGGTTTTAGTCGTTTCATTCTTTAGGCATTTGCACGCTTACTAGATTCATTTTACTTAAACGGGAACGAGACTCGAACAAATCCCGTTTCGAACTCGAAAGGTCTCATACTCGATTCTTAGGTCAGTAGAGAGGGTAGTCGATAGCTTAATACGACTTAAAAGATCAAAAGGAACTAAGTTGGAAAAGAAATCAACTTAGGAAAATAAGTTTTAATTCATTAGACGATTTAGTAATTTCTCGCTTAACTAAACTTCTTTACGTGAACGGATAAGAGGTACCAACCCGTCTTGGTTAGAACTCAAGGCTCCTTTCTTGACTCTAGGGTCAGTAGGGAGATAGTCGTTAGTTATTACGGCTTAAACGATCGAAAGAAACTAAGTTGCGAACGAAACAACTTAGAAGAATGAAAACTGAAAAATTCACTGCACAAGGCAGTAACTCTGGGGACTGCCCAGAACAGGGGAACTGGAAACAGGGGATGAGCCTTCTACCGTTGGAAAGTTTGGGATGTCTAGTTTACGTTCCAAATTACGGATTGCAAATCTGATAAACGAGCTAGAAGTTATTACAGTTTCCGGCGAGGGTCGCAAAACTGCCGCACTAACCCTAGTTGCTTGATGGAAATGACGTATAACGTCTTAGGTTCGTTCTAAGTTCTCGAATTCGATTTCTTATGAAACTTGACCCTCAAGGCAGTCATCACGTACTCCCGTACGTGATGAACTCTTTCTCAAATCTCGTCCAATAGCACGACGTTCTAAATGTCGGCTTTCAACTAACATGTACTAAACCAAAGCAAGTTATCAAATTTCTCGTTCTAGTTCTCGACTATCACTACAACTCATATTATATTAGCTCGAAAGATCATGACATCAACTACAAAATCGTTCTCAAGTCCATCATAAACAATATTATCAAGTTAGAATTCTCATTCGACTTCTCGGTTATTAATTACGTCTAATTGTTCGTCTCTTACACAATTTTCAAAGTTGTCGGATTTCGTTCAAATTTTACGTCATTAAACAACATCTAATGAGAATCACTTTCATGCATATAATCATTTCATATCAACACTATATTTCAACTTACGACGAGTTCTTCGTCTCTTACATCCCACAAAATATTTTTAGAAAAATCTAAATAAATTCCTATCAACAATTAATACCAATTACAACCTTATTCCATCAACCAAACATCATCTAAATCAAACACATGAAAACCCCTAATTTTCTCAAGATTTTCGGTATTAATACATGGATTAAGAGAGTGATTTTCTTCATCAATTAACATCATTTAACTCTTAATCATCCTATTATAACATCAATTGATCAAATGAAATCCAATTATACATTAAAAAGCAAATTCCCCAATTTTAAACCTCAAACCCTAAATCGGTTTCAATCAAACAAAGGGCTTTCGATTTCTCTTGTTTCTAATCACTAATTAAACTCTTCCTAAGCATGTTTATAACATCAATTGAAGAATCCCAAAAATCCTACCAATTGCCCTAAATTTTCGGTAATTACATAGTGTTAGGGTTCATGATTTTTCTTCAATTTCAATCCTAGAATTCACATCCAAACACTTCTAATTTCACTAATCGAAGATCAAAACATCTAGTTCATCAATCCTAAATTTTCGATCAAAAAGACAAATAAAAGAAAAGGATTTTGGATGGATAGAATTAAAGAGGAGATAAATACCTTGAGCTTTAACAAAGGAAGAATTAAACTTGATGGAGGATTGGAGACTTGAATGATTTTTCTTGTCCAAGAACTAGTACTCTTCAATGGAAGAAATGAAGAAAAGAGAGAGTGTATGTAATGTGTGTGTGGATCGGTTTTGGGGGGGGTGGGGAAAGGAAGTGACGAAGATGACTAACTAGCTTAGATATTTCTAATTAAAGACTTAGGTGTAAAGGGTGAATAGTAAAACAATAGGTGTCACATATTATACTATATAAAATCAAATATCAAGCCTATGTGAGAGGAGGAAGGTCGGCTATGAGAGGGAAGGGAGGGAAAATACGCGCTTTTCCGACGCGCTACGACGTTACGGAAATCGAACGACGAAAAACGTAGCTCGTCACAAAATTGTCACGATCCGATTCGACCAAAAATTCTAACGTACTAAACTTAATCGGAAAATAAAATTTATAAAATTAATTCTAATAAAAACTCGGGATGACACAGTCCGAGTTTCATCCGGAAAATCATAAAAACGAACTTTCTCGGGCGAGTTCGTATCGCGATTTCGTGAATGTAAAAATCAGACGGTTTTCCGTTCTGAGTTCACGAACTAAAAACTTTTCGTACGCGCTAACCCTAAATACAGTAGTTGTCTAGCTGACTTCCGTAATTTATTTTTGGAAACGGATTTGGCCGTTAGTCTTAGAATTCAAAATCGTAAACTTAGGCGTGCAAAGCCATTTATTTTATTAACTTTAAATTTTTGAGATCGTAAGGAATTTCCGGGGCATTACATCCTACCCCCCTTACGAAAAATCTCGTCCCGAAATTTGCATACCTTCTGCAAAAAGATGAGGATATCGCTCCTTCATCTTCTCCTCGAGTTCCCACGTGGCTTCTTCTTGCCCGTGGT